>CAJNOI010000815.1:0-25377 GCA_905250115.1 Adineta steineri | reverse complement strand
CTGATCCTGGAAAGATGCAACAAAATAAAAACTAATATTAATAATGAAGAACACGTGTTTTTAGTAGAATTTCTTTAGTCATTATATTCCTATGAAAAACATGTCTGTTATCCTAAACGTCTAGTTAATATTTAATGAAGAGAAATCATTTGAAAGATTTCGAGTAAGCATGAGTCCACTGAAATCTAAAGAACATTTCTATAAATACAAGTTTTTAAAAAATTGCTTGCAATATGATTCCTTCTTATACTCCGTCTGATGGAAAAGAACACCAGATGAAAGTAGGGTTGTGTACAGTAGAAAATATTTTTTTCTTTCATTCGGTTGTTGATCATAATGCAAGCATAGAGTTTGTCACTTTCGTTTCTTCATTTGGCATCGTACATATTTTGGTGTAAGTGTTCGGAATAGCAGGAGACATTCTATTTTTCATTATCAAATTTACACTTATTCCATACGTTAAAATGAAATGTAAGTATTGAACAACAGATTGTTTTGTTTAAACAATTCTGTCCTATATACGTACTCAAACCAACAATTTAGATTGTTGATAATGTCATTGCTAAAACAATAAATCAGGTTACAAGAGTAATTGTTAATCCTTTTGTTTTTTTTTTCGTTACGCTAAATATTCTATAAGAATTTAGTTGATTTCAACAGAGAATGATTAAAACTTTGAAAAAATGGTTTACATGTGCAAATAACATATCTGAAAAGTCTTTCTAAAATGACTTCTCTTGTATTTAAATGTTTGCTACTTACTACACCATCTAGTGTACTTTTGAATGTGATTTTCGGAACGAGAAATAGACAATATACTATCCATATAGATCGAAAAGATTTGTACATCATGTTCCGAGTGATATTACTTTGAAAGGTCATGTTGACAAAAAAAAAGGTGAGAGCCGAAAAATGAGTACATACGAAAGAAGAGATAAATGGTGACTATGAAAAATAAGAGGAAAAAAGAAAAATAATAGCTTTAAATGAGTAATGCTTCTTCTGTTCTTGATTGCATTTTTATTTTTTATTTTTAGCATCTGAATATGATTTAATATTTTTCTCTTTTCTCTTGCTTTCACGAGCTGTTTCAAGTTTGTTAACTCAACCGTCCCTCTAGGACCGATATGAGCAGAGAATCTTCTCAAGCGAATAAAAAAAAATAGACAATATACTTTGTAAAAAGTGTACAAAATATTTTGTCTAATTTGATAATAAATACGTAGACACATGTGAACATGCGCAGAATGAATGATTTTAGCCAATATAGTCTTATGTTTATATATGAAATCTGATCACTGAAGCATGAAAAAATATAATTTGTGACAAAAAAAAGGCCTATAATATATTTCTTTCTGAATATATTTATGTATAGTGACACGTTGAGTATCTGAAAATAAAATAGATTAAAAGAATTTAATGTTTATTTTAGAGAAGAAATCAATATGAGCGTTCCAGAACAACCATCTGAAATTGTCAGTACGTAAATATATATATTTATAATAAATTCTGTGAATTTAGGATGATCATAAAATAACTCTTACTGAGCTTTATCAACGCTACAATACTGATCCAAAAATAGTGAGTATAAAAAATCAATTATTTTCGCTCCGAAATATATTTCATCTTCATAGGGTCTAACAGATGCGAAAGTAGAAAAAATTTTTAATCATTATGGTCCTAATATTTCATCACAATTGAAGACAACAGCTGAATGGATGAAACTTTGTCGTCATTTATTTGGTGGATTTTCATTTTTGTTTTGGATTTGTGCGTGTCTATGCTTTATTGTGTATGGTCTTACAACTACGACATATCATGACAACGCATTAGTCAACTACGTGCGTAGTATTAATTATTTTTCTTTTTATTTGTATATGTAATGAACACTCTAGTTATGGCTCGGCATAGTGTTTGTTTTCATAATAATTATCAATGGCTTTTTTTCATATTATGAAGAATTGAAAAGCTCACGAATCATGGATACAATGAAAAACATGTAAGATGATTAAAATTTTTTGGTTTCTTTATTTATATTTTTCTATTATATAGAACCTCACAAGTAAGCGATCACATTGGGTATTATTATATAATCATCCTGTTTTCTTAATCTAGCGAGTACTTGTTCTTCGTAATGGCGAAAAAAGGGAAATAGATACGAAAGATTTAGTAATAGGTGATATTATTGAAATCAAGTCTGATGATATTATACCCGGTTCGTTTTTTTCTAAGAAGAAAAGTAAACTTTCATGTGACTTTCTGCATATAAATAGCTGATATTCGCATTATCGAATCGGATAACTTCAAAGTTAATATTTCTTGTTTGAGTGGAGAATCACAATCACAATCACGTTCAACTGAATTCACCAATGAATCTACATATGAAGCGGAAAATTTGGCTTTTTATAATACTATAGCAACGGAAGGTTTGTATGATATTTCTGACACAATATTTTGCTAATATTTTAAGAATAATTAGGCACTGCTACAGGTCTTGTCATTCGTACGGGGAATTATACTGTAATGGACAGAATTTCTAAATTAACGTCGAATGCACCTACAGATGACACACCGCTTATTAAAGAGATTTCTCAGTCGACTTATAGGATCACCTGTGTAGCCATCATTCTTGGTATATTTTTCTTCATAATCGCACTTAGTCTTGGTTATCCATTGATCGAATCAATCATTCTTCTCATTGTTGTTATCATTGTTAATGTACCGAAATGTCTATCTGTCACTGTCACGGTAAATAGTAACTGTTGAAAAAGAATTAGAAATGAATTTTTTCTGTTTGATTCCTGTTTTAGATATGTTCATCACTGATAGTAAAAAGAATGGCTAGGAAAAATTGTTTGGTGAAAAAATTGGAAGCTATCGAACTTCTCGGTTCAACATCGATCATGTGTGTGAATACAACTGGAATATTGACACAAAATCAGTTGGCAGTTACTCACATGTGATTCGATAATAAAATTGTTCAAGTAAACATCGGTGAAAAGCAAGATTGTGAGCTATTCTTTGGCAATAAACATAAAAAAAAATGAATTAGAGATATTTTTTAGTATCTACCTTCGACAAAAATTCATCAACTTTCTTGGATCTAGCTCGTTGTTCCGTGCTTTGCAATCGAGCTGATTTCAAACAAGATTCGGAAAATTTAGCACGATCAATCTTAGAACGTGAATGTATTGGTGTTTTGTCTGAAATCGCTGTACTAAAATACATTGAACTATCAGTTAGTAGATTTTTTTTTAGAGGTTATTCTTTCATATAATATTTTTTGTTTGTCTGTATAGAATGGTAATGTGAATAAAGTCCGTCAGACAAATCCAAAAGTGTGTGAAATTCAATTTAATTCAGCAAATAAATATCAATTATCGATCCATGAAATGCATATTAATAATGAAAGTGTAGACAATTCTTACTCTTATTTGTTAGTAATGAGAGGAGCTTTTGAACAAATTATTGAACGATGTTCAACAATTTCTATCGATGGTGCAGACTTGGAAATGAACGAGTGTAAGTGTGCTTTTGCTATAGTTAAATATGATTCATAATCTTTATTAAATATTGATAGACTGGCGAGCTGTATGCGAACGTACGTTTTCAGAGTTGGGTAATTTAGCAGTACGAACAATGACCTTTTGTGACTTACGTTTACCAGCTAAGGAATATCCAATCGAATATTCATTCAATGTGGATGAAGTCAATTTTCCTACAAAAAATCTTCGTTTTCTTGGCCTTGTAGGGATGACTGAATCGCTGAAGAGAGATATTCCTGACATGTCAGTATCATCAAATTTTTCATCGAATGACCTTGCTTTTCTTACTGTAGGATAAAGAAATGTCGTTTGGCTGGAATCAAAATGATTATGATAACGGATGATAATGCAGTTGTTGCGAAGGCTACTGCACGCGCTGCGAACATCATTTCGAACGATTCCGAAACAATAGAAGATATAGCAGAACGCTTGGGCATTCCTGTAGAATCAGTCAATTCGAGTGACGCTAAAGCTTGTGTTATTCAGGGTAAAGATCCCCATGACAAATCACTAGAAGACGTTGATGAATTGCTAGACAATTATACAGAAATTGTTTTTGCTCGAATATCTCCTCAACAAAAATTCAGTATTGTTAAAGGTAAGTAAGATATTATTGACGGAAAAAGATTAAGATCAATGCTCTGTTTAGCATGTCAACAACAAGGTGGTATTGTGACTATGGTAAGCAAGGCTACCAACGACATACGAGCTTTGTATCAAGCTAGTGTCAAAGTAGTTATGGGTTTGTTTACATTTTTCTCTTTTTTAATATCTTGAATAATTTGATTGATGTATGTAGGTATGGCCGGTACAAATGCATGTAAACAAGCAGGAGATATACTTCTGGCAGATGACGAGTTTGCTTCAATTCTGACGGGTGTAGAACAAAGTCGTCAACTGTTTGCTAACTTGAAAAAATCAATTGTCTACACTATGACATCAAACATTGCCAAAATCATGTCACTTCTGATTTGTTTATTAACGACTGTACCGTTAGCATGGGGAATCATTGCTGTTTTGTGTATCGATTTCATTAATATAACAGGAGCCATTTCATTAGCCTACGAGAAAGCGGAAACAGAGATTATGAAGAGACCACCAAGAAATCCAAAGAAAACTCGATTTATAAACGAACGGTAGAGAACATATTATATTGAATTGAACAATGAAAATATCAATTATTTTTTCTTTTAGTTCTATATTACTAACTTCCAGTTTCATAGGTATCATTCAAGTAGCTAATGGATTCTTTGCTTATTTTTTAATCATGAACAACAACTCCTACGGTCAACAATGGGTTCGTATTTATTTATTTATTTATTTAATTTAAAGAAAATTTCTTTCTTCAGAATGATGAACAACGAAAACAACTCGAATTTTCATGTTACATTGCTTTCATTATTACTGTCATCATTTGCCAATGGGCGACATTGATCATATTCAAAACTGGACGAAATTTCATTTTGCAACAAACCGTCAAGTAAGTTCGTTGTAAAAACTGAAACTATGTCAATAACAAATTAATCATAAATTTTAGTATGAGATTTGGAGCTATTCTGGTTGCAATTATTTCTTACATAATATATAATAATACTACTTATCCATTCAAGTAAGAATCAATATCATTTCTATTTTTACCTTTTAAATTTGTTTTCACATTTAGATTTGGCTGGTGGTATCCGGCATTGTTCTATGTTTTTCTAATGTTGATCTTTAATGAAGTGCGAAAATACATTGTTCGCAAACATCCTGGCAGTGTGATGACAAGAACAATTTCTTATTAGATCTTTCAAAATTATTTAGTGACACTTAGACTTTTTTTACTAATCTATAATTATTATTCAGTTTATTCTTTTCAATTCTAATGTTTTACTAATCAAATCTTACTTAGTTGATATGCTTTTATTTAACCAATACATTATATAGATGAAAAACAATTACTTTAAAATGTCTTTTATTGAAGAGGGTGTAGGTGTGAGTGCGAGTGAATTTATCTTTCGGACTCATACCCACACCCATCCTCTGACATTTGTCTAATCATTTTCAGTATATAAATAATATTTTTAGGGATGAAAACTACATTGATATAAACTTTTATTAAATAACAAAGCTGAGAAATTTGTATGAGAACTTTTTTTAGAAACAATATTTTCGAAACTGATGAGATCTCGTCTTCATCTTAAGTGTTCTTCGTTTTTCAACAGGTTAATAGTTTGATCGATATTTCTCGATTAATTGTCAAAGCGAAGCGAATACTATATCAATAAATTAGAAAAGTTCTGAAATAATGAAGAAATATTGATTATGAATGAATTAATCGTCGCGGTCGTCTGAATGTTTCTTGAAATTTTTTTCTGTACAATGCTGAAGGAAGGACAAAGATAATAAAGATAAGCATCGATGGAGTAAATGAAATAAAATAACCAAAAATAAATAATAATCGATGGTTAGATGGATTGATACATTCTGATAACATTGACATAATCAGACGGGGTAAGGACAGAATTAGAAGAATAATTGGACTAATTAATAATTGTTTGTGCTCACTAAATTGATTATAAATATGTTCTCTTGGAGTTCGACTTGTCTGAGCTGTTGATCGTTGTTGAGCTGATCCAAATATGATGAATAAAGCAGAACCAAGATTGATAATACATGGACCAATAAGATGAAAAAATAAGATGATTGTATTGTATTGTTGAACAGAAGGAGAATAACGAGTTAAACACCATCTGTTGATATCCACTTTGTTTGTCTCTGTATTTACTTCATGTAATTCTCGATGAATAGGTTCGTGAATGATTGAACCCATGATACAGAATGATAAGATAAGAATTATCCATCGAGCAATGCGTTGACTTTTCTGTTTATTGAAGTTGATTCCTGTGAAAACGAGAATCGCTCTTTCAATGGCTACACAAGCATTGAGCCAAGCATCTACATATAGACAAAGCGTGAGAAGTGGTTCGATCAGTATGCACCCTCCTCGAAAAACAGAAAGACGAATTGATAGATCCATTTGAGTGAGAACAACAAACCAAAACTTTAGTACAAACATGCTGATTGTAAGAATAGAAGTAATTGATGATGCGAAGAGATAAATCCCACATCCAACTTTTCGTAAATCTTTACTTTGAAATGTTAATAGAGACAAAATACTATTGATTAAACCTCCAATAAACATAATCATCGTTAAAGCGGCATTGATTTTCACCAATATTGTTTGGTCAGTGAATGTCATGTTCGATCGAATTTCATCGCGTAAAATATCATCGAGAGTGATACCAATATTTTTTTTGTAGAACTGACATTTTTGACCAATGAAACAACTGGTCAGACTTTGCGTTAAAGAGAGAAATACATGGCATGTCGTGTTGAGATTACATTTCTACATTCCTATTTTCATCCGATTGGAAGAAAAACTATGCGATCTATCTGAAATTCTCAAATCTTTTATTATTCAAGAGAGAAAATGGAGTGTAGTGGGCTGTTGTAATTCACTGTTGATGATGTACAAATAATAGAAAATACTTACTGTAAGGAGCAAATATGATATTATTTGGACCATATGTCAGAATGGAAAAGTTTCGTGCCGTATTTGGAGAAGATATTGTCACTACTAAAATATATTTTGTGCCAGTGTGAAGATAAACGATGAACATGAAATCTTGATCACTACAGCTTCGATAATTCTGTGAGAGTAGATTCTCGAAAGGATTCATTGGATTGAATTCATCTTTTTAGATATCACCAAATGTACCCATACTGCTCGAACTACTCAGAGCATATAGCATCCAGTTTCCACTACGTTCATTCGTATAGTTTCATAATAATAGTCTGATTTTTGACAATCTCGAGAATATGTTTGATTATTCGTAGTCAATTTTGATAAATATTTGGATTCTACAGCTAATGAATATGGTAGTCGTGTAACTGATGAAGAACCTATATGGTGAAAACAAAAACAACAGTCAATATTCATGATAGATCTTAATTGATTGAGACAAAGAAAATTGAGCGTCATAAGTCATGTCTCACCACAGTAAAACTAGAATCCGTCAACATTTTTCTGTGCTCGAAGCCCCGATAATATTAGTCACATCAAATTAGCGATCGATTGTCCTGATCCTATTTACAATATTCTGTTATTTGATATATTTAATGTGATTGTTTGTGTATAGCTCTCCTCTTACAATGTAGTGCAAGTACTTACTAATATTCTTGAGATCAACATTATTTGGACCGGATACAAAGATTGAAAATGCTCCTGTCGTATAACCTTGAGATGTTGCCACAATCAATATATATGTACTAGTAGTCTGAAGAGCAATTGTGAATCTAAACTGACGTGGTTTGCAGCTTTTATCATTGTACAAGAGTTGATTTTCAAATGAATTGAATGGATTGAAATAGTTTTTGTAAATAGAGGCGTATGCGTCCATATTACTTTTGCTGAAGAAAGTGTAAAGACCAGTTCTACGAACATTCACTAGTATCGCTTTATAGTAAGAACTTAACCATGAACACCGAGGAAAATATGTTGGACTGTTTGCTGTCAGTTTTGATGCATAAACTGTTTGCACAGCTGATGGAGTATTCACTAATGAAAAAGAAAATCGATTCAATTTTGCATAATATAGAAACAAGTGTAAACAATTTACAATATTACTTTCTCTCTCAGATATATTTACCGAAAGCGACTGAAAATGATTATTTATTATTTTGTAGATTGAATTTATCTATATTTTCTACCGATGATATACATGTGCCGCTGATTATCCATTAAAGTACTATAGATATACTCACAAATACGACTGAAATTGATGTAACTTGGGCCGAATGCTTGAATTGAAAAGTTCCCTGTTAAACTTCGAGAAGATGTTGTTATAACGACAGCATATATTATCTTGGTTTGAAGAGCAACTGTGATTTTAAATTGACCTTGATTATCAGAGTCTTCACCATGGCTCAGTACATTTTTGGACACATCGAATGGATTGAAGTTATTCGTGTAGATAAAAGCGTCCATGGTTTTCATCTCGCTGTTGATTAGAAAACTATAATATCCAGTTATAGTGACGTTCATTTGTATTGCTTCATAATACGAATCTAACTCTGAACAATCTTCATAATAAATTGAACTGTTTGGTGTCAGTGATGATAAACACATTGATTCTATTAGTGATGAGTTATCTATTGAATGAAAGAAATCAATGAGTATTTGCATTTAGAATAAAGAAAAATATCCTTAGTTTGCTTTTCACTCTATTTACTGATAAGAAGTTAATCGTTTGTTTTAGAGCAAAGTTTTCAATAGAGAAATGAAATAAAATATCTATTTAGTGTCCTTACAATAAGTATCGATCTTGAGGATGTGGGTGTGGGAGGGTGGGTATGAATGAGAGTGTGAGTAAGATTGGGTGAAAGTGTGAGTAAGAGTGAAAAGAATATTACCCGCACTCACCACACCAACACTCTCACCTAGTATGGGCTTTGAACATAATTTTATATACGAAATCAAAAGCTTTGCCATGATCTTTATAGAAATAATATACCATGTCTGGAAACAACAAGTCAATCAATTTGTTTTTTTGAACTAAACAATTCAAAGATTTTTCCAATTTGATACCATATAACTCGTTTTATCACTGGTAGTTATGACAATATTTTATAATTTCAACACAGTTTAACAATAGAATGACTCACTGTAGAGAGATGCATTCTCTAAATGAGTTAGATTGGAGTCTAGAAGAAATGAGAATCATCACTTTAGGATATATAACAGAAGTTTCTGTCAACTTGTATATCTGTTGTTTCACTCTCTTTTATTCAACTAAAACTCTAATCAATACTGTCATTTTTGTGCAATAGTTGATCTTGAGTATGTGATAAATAAAAGTATTTACCTGTTGTTTCATTACTGGGAATGAACAGAAGAATTATGACAAATGCGTAGTTATTCCACATCATTCCACGAGATTCTTTTTTCGATAAATTAGTTAACTAATAAAATAATCTTCTTTTTCTTCTTTGTTTTTGATGAAAACAAAATCACACTCATTGTAGATTTTCTCTCTAGTTATATCTCTCTCTCTCTTTCTCTCTCATTCATTTCTTCCAACCTAATATACAAAGAGAAAAAATAGTTTTCTAGAGAAGGTTTCATCGTAGGTTAGTTTTGAAAAAATTATATCTAGATTGGACTAACGAACAAAGTTGATCATTTAATTTCATTCGTTTTCAGATTCGAAAATACAGAATGAAATTTAAATTTAACATAATCTTTTTTTTCGATTTTATAGAAAATCTTTGATTTTAGTGAAGAAGGACGTGATGAAGAGAAAGAAGAGAACTGATGAAAATCTGCATTAATCATCGGACGTGTTTTAACTGAAAATAAGATATCAACTATCATCGTCAATAAATGATTAACGTCAATGAATAAGTCATGATTAGTTTGATATTATTTTTTTGTTTGACTCTGTTAAATAATCTGCTTTTTCAGGATTCACTTTTAATCACGTTCTTTATTTCTCTATGCGTAATAAATATATTTGTATCAGATAAATAAAAAAAACAGAATTATTCATTACGATACGATGTATTCTTCTAAGAGACATGAAAAAAAGACGCATAAATTCAACTAGAAATTCAATATATACAAAAGCAAAACTCTGTGAATAGATGGGTGGATCTTATGAATTAGTAGAAAAAGTTCTATTCACACATAATGAAAGCCTTGAAGCTCAGATCAATTATTTAATATTCCTTGCAGTCTGACATTGGTGAGTTGTCAATGACGATGAACATCTTTGATTCAGATTGATTTTAAGAGTGTGGGTGTGTGTGGAAGATGATTATATTTTCTACATCTTTGCGTATGCGCGCATACTCACACCCTTCATTGATAGTGGGTGGATGCGGGTGTCTTCTCTCGTCATCCACACCCACACCCACACCCTAATGAGCAAAGAGAAAAGTCCATCGTATTTTGATGAAGAATTCACAGAGAGACATCGCATCCTCGTGTATTCCTGGTGGTTATGCCACTAATTAAACAATAAGTTAAACAAGGAAAATATCAATTCTATATGTATTGATTTGTTCTATGAGTTAAAAATTGAGAACAGTTAGAGAAACGATTTAAATGAAGATGTTTAAATGTATAATACAATGTATAAATTACAAAATGAAGTGTCTTGACTATTGAATCTATTAGAGTAATGTATCAAAATATATTGATTACCATTATATATAAAGTGCTTGAGATAACCTTTTCTCGATAGTTATTCTCTTTTCTTTCTGTTCTGTATCTTTGTAGCTTACAGTTTGAGTCTAGTACTAGTTCTATATGTGCCTCTCTGTTTCTTCTTTTTTTGTCTGTTCTTTGCCATCGACTATATCATATTATTATTTTGTGTTTGTTTTTATGTTACGTTGGTAGAGCAATTGCTTGATAGAAAGTTGTTGACTAATAGGGGAAAATACATAATCTGTCCCATCATATGAGACAGAAAGAAAAGTATTAATCTAAATTGATAAGACTTTTTTTTGCAGCTACTACTACTATAGAAGGTAAGTTCTACGCTAAGTCTTCCACTTGAATTATTTGAATAATAAATAAATGATTTTTCAGGATATCTAAGTATGTTACGAAACAATTATTATTTTCTTGCAGAATATATATGAGCTGATGGAAAATCATCGTTTGCGTGCTATTATATTGAAATTACAAGATCGTCTTAGTAATGATGATCGAAAACGCTTGCATTTCTATCTTGGCAATGATGTACCACGACGAATTCGAGATGATCCAACACTTAGTGGAACACTTAATCTTATGGATTCTCTTTTCGACCAAGATAAAGTCAATGAAAAAGATTTTACTTTTCTAATAAATGCATTTGATGAAATTCAATGTATTGATGCTGTAAAATTATTAAGAGGTATATTTTTTTGTTTTATTCATTTTCTATTATATTTTATTAATCTAGAACATTGGAGACACAATCAATCAGATGCACATAATCAATCAGTTGAAAGTTTAACGATGATAATGCCACCAATGATAAATCAACTTCTTGAAGATCAAGATGAAGATAAATATTCTATGCAACAACGTAAGTGTTTAATTATAGTTATATTTTATATTTATTCGAAATCTAATTTAGTTCTTGTTAATCAGAAAAATATTTGTGGTAATAACAATGTAATGATCAATAGTAATAATACAAATATTAATCAAATACCAATTGTGAATTTTGATGAAAAACCACAGCATTCAGCATCCAAAAGGAAACAATTATTGAACCCAAAAAAGGTGCTATGGAAATGTTTATTATTATTTGCGTTATTATCGATTGTTGGATATGGAATATTAGCATTTTTTTGTATTCAGAATTTCGTTGATCTTGGTCGGTTGAAAATATCGCATAGTCTATCTATTGGACAAATTCAACTGTTAGAAACATCGAATAATCAATCTATTGAAACAATTCAACAATTGAAGCATAAAATGGAACAAATCAACAAACCACGTAATTATTATATTCGCGTTGTATTTAAAACTAAACTCGACTTTATTATTTATTTTCTTATGATAGCAAGAAAGTCAGTTGAATAGTTCGATTTTTTAATGAAACATCTGTCAAACATAAATTTCCTCCACAGTCATATCAAATTCGTGTTATTAGGAAATATATAGTTAAATAAATTATCTATGTTATTTGAATATACTTGATATACTTATTTTATTTCAGCACCATTACGATCACCTGCTATTGATATTTATCCCAATGCAAAATGGTCACAAAATGGTGTCACTGTAGCTGGAGGAAATTCAGGAGGCAGTGGAATTAATCAACTCTCCCAGCCACTAGGTTTATATGTTGATGATAATGAAACTGTCTATGTCTCTGAGTGGTCAAATAATCGTATTACGGAATGGAAATCAGGTACAAAGACTGGTCAAGTAGTTGCTGCTGGAAATTCGACTTACAAGTTAACAAGTCCAAGAGATGTAATTGTGGACAAAGCAAGCAATAGTCTCGTCATCTGTGATCGTTCGAATAGAAGAGTTGTTCGATGGCCTCGTGGAAATGATACAAGAGGAGAAACGATCATCTCAAATATCGATTGTTGGGGTTTAACAATGGGCGAAAAAGGATCTCTCTATGTCACTGATGATAAGAAACATGAAGTGAGACGATATGAAAGAGGAGAATCAGAAGGAATAGTAGTAGCTGGTGGTAATGAAGGTGGAAGTCGTCTCGATCAACTGTCTCATCCTTCATATGTATTTGTCGATCGTGATAGTTCAGTGTATGTATCCGATCATAACAATCATCGTGTGATGAAATGGGAAGAAGCTGCAAAACAAGGAATTATCGTAGCTGGTGGTCATGGAAAAGGAGATAATGTTACACAATTGTCTTCTCCTGAAGGAGTTGTTGTTGATCGATTAGGTACAGTGTATGTAGCTGATGCAGATAATGCTCGAATCATACGTTGGATGAAAGGAGCCAAACAAGGAAATATCATTGCTGGTGGAAACAATAGAGGAGGACAATCGAATCAACTGAATGGGCCTATCGGTTTGTCATTCGATAGACATGGTAATATCTATGTCGGCGATTTGGGAAACGATCGAGTACAAAAGTTTAATTTATCTTTAAATGAATAAGACTACTTTTTTTTATACATTAAATAAATAATAATAATCATGATGAATTAATTGACTTGTATTTCTTTGGAGTGTCTGCTTCTCTCAGGTGCCTCACCATTTTATAATAGTCATTTTACATATAAAGGCCTGAGTGAAAATCGGCTATTACGACTATCTGGTCAAATCAGATAATAACATAAGGTATTGTTCTCAACATGTTTGCCTCTCTTTTTAATTTTTTGTTGTATGCTTTCTCTACTTCAATACACTCTCAAAATGCAAGGTAGAACACACATATACATTCCTTATTGTAGTATGCATCATCTTCATAAATAAATGTCTTTCTTTTGTATTTTATATAGCTATTCCGTCAATGCTTACTTCTCTTACGGTAACATTGGTACTATCATATCTAAATAATAATAGAGTTGCTAAACTTGTCGATTCCAATCACTCGACGACTACTCATGTGAATCGAAATAAAATTAATTCATCTATTCAAGGTTGTTTCATTGGTGCTTATGATTTCTCATTTTTAAATCAGAATAATGGTAGTGGGTGTGGGTGTGGGTGAGGGTGTTGTATTCTTTTCATATTCATACTCACACCCTCAACTACACCCACACCCACACCCTCAAGATGGCTAGGAGCCACTGATAAAATTTATACGAATGGAAAAAATGTATTTTTTTGTGTAGTTTATTATGATGCTAGATTAGACGAACAACAATGCTAGATTAGAAGAACAAAAAATAAAATGTTTATAGACGATGTTCAATATGCTGTTGTTACCAATTCATGTGCTGTTGTACGTTGTTGATGGACTTTTGTGGCAGTCATCATGGAGATATTTGCTTGCAATATTTGCCGTCGCTGACAAACACGCCGAGGCAATACTCTGATTAACGCTTTAATAAATGTTTGCCTAAAGAAACGTGAGGACAATAGAGAAAGATAAAATGATTTAACATTATTTAAATAATAAAATTTATTTGTAAGACTATAGGCAAAACTAATAATAGCCGTTTGTTCAGCAGTTCTGACACCATTGATAGGGATAATATAATACGTATACGTTATTATCCATTGTAATGAAATGAAAGCTGTTACTAAAACTTGTAAGAAGATCATAGCCATGAACTGATTTCGAGAATGATGTGATCGTAATGTTGCAGTTCCACCCTAAAATAAATGATCATTATCTATTTAAAGAGAGAATAAATGAACTCACTACTCGTTGACGACTCCGACGAACATTTCGAAAAGTAAGAAGGACAAAGATCAGCATTGCCATCGGTTGCGAGATACCATTGATCACAATATAAATAATACCATTGAGTACTGGTTGGGTTACTACACATCCTGATGGAATTTGATACTCATAAAGAATGCATGCACGCACTGAAGCAAGAATACTGAAGATGATAGTAATACCAATCAATCGTGGAACCATTTTAAGTTTGTTGAGATGACGTATAGATGACGTAAGCTTACAAGTACTAGCATATCGATCAATAACAGACATTAACAAGAAATTAATTGATAAATGAGGAAGAAATCCAATTAAAAATATATATAATTTGCACATGCTAGGTAATTTTATCCATGGAATATATATTCCATAGATTCCACTCAAATAAATTGCAAATGAATTGTAAAAAAGATTAATAACATCAACAAGTGAACCACAAAGTGAATATATACAGCATGTATTCCAACGAAGTTCACGTTGAAGATATGTTAAACTATTACCAATAAAACCGATCAGACCAAATATGGCGAATACTAATGGTAAATGATTCACAAATCGTGTTGACAAAAGATTGAGAACAACTATCGTGTTCGATACTTCAGATGAGATGACGGTAGATGTTGTGTAGTTATATGACATTATAATGAATCAGTAAAGAAAAAAACGACTGTCTTATTTCTAATATATATATAAACTATTATTTTCACCCTCTAGAGTTTAAAAACGGTTGAATAAGTCTAAGAAAAAAAGTAAAACAGAACACAAGAACATAAATAGAATATCTCAACGTTGTTATAATCTTTGAACAAACAAAATTAATATATTTTGACAATTAGCTTTCATAGAAAAAAGCTGATTGTTACTACATAGACCATAAATAAAAAGTGGATCAATGTTGATATCACCTCCTGCTGTTCTTTCCTATGTTTCATTTCTCTCTCATTCAAAATTATGTTATTTTTCAGATAGGAAATTCTGTAGATATGAATTAATTCAATAAACATCATTATCAAGGATAAATTATTATCCTAGTTTGTCCTTAGAAGTAGATAAATTTTACTCAAAAATTGCCCGCTTTAAAGAAAAACATACAGATACATTCTGTATTACTTGACTGAAATTTTATTTTGGTCTAAATAAAAGATAGTTTGACACATTTACAGACCGATTACGCTTTCGTATATGAAATAAGGGATGAACCAATAAACTGTGTATAATGAAGCAATGATAAATCAGATTTAGACGGTCAATTCGTCATAACAATCCCTGTCATGTGTATGAAACAAACAAAACAATGAACATGAATAATCCGCGATGAGTTAATCGATTTTCTGTGAGAGAATAATACACATTTCTACTTTCATTTGAGGAGTCAAGCAAGCAACGAGTAAAGAGTTTTTTCATAAAAACAATAATTAGATATAAATAAACAGACG
Source organism: Adineta steineri (assembly GCA_905250115.1). Taxonomy (NCBI): domain Eukaryota; kingdom Metazoa; phylum Rotifera; class Eurotatoria; order Adinetida; family Adinetidae; genus Adineta; species Adineta steineri. The sequence goes on along the minus strand of CAJNOI010000815.1, from coordinate 9,480 downwards.
AGACTACTTTTTTGAGTTCTTTTCTTTAAAATTGAATAGATGTTAAATAGTTCAAATTAATAAAATGTTCTTTTCCTTTATTGCATGATTGTTAGCTCGTTAGACAAACTTTGATGTTTATTTATAAAAAAAGGAAAAGGAATGTCCTCTATATACTATGTAGAACAGAGATAAGAAAGATACTTTTTTAGTTGGTTAATCATAAAAGATATTACTATAAAATAAAATCAAAATTGATCACTCAGAAGATAATTATAAACTGTGCGATTTTCTATATCAGAGTGTAACTGTATAGTAGAGAGAAGAGAAATAGTTCTTTTGTATTTATATACATGTAGGTTTATTCAGCATAGTTTAACCAGTCGAATGATATATGATAAAACTACTTATTGACCATATAAAGACGAATTTCTTCAAAAAAAGCCTCAATCTACATTTCGCGGTGTAATATAAAACTATAAAATGAGTGAAAAAAGTTATTTTTAATTTTTCTAACTGTTAAAGTACGAACTTGCTCGAACATTTCTATCGTTTCTGAAACTATAGACTTGATACTCTACCTTTTGGTCGGTTTTCTTATCTCAAACACTTTCTGTCTAGGTCTACAAAATTTATTCGAACTTGAGGGTGTGGGTGTGAGCGTGAGTGTAATATTTTAAGAATAATCACACTCATATCCGTGTTTTATGCTTTGTTGACACATAATTTTCGTCATTTAAAATACTTTTTTTTGTGGACTTTAACTATTGTTTTCTGTGAGAATGCTGATGCAGAAGATGGAAATTGCTTTATTTTTTTAATTTTGACTATGTAATAGTAAGATATAAACATTTATAGAAGAAACGGAGATATATTAATTTTCTTCGAACTTTAATAAATGGAATGTTTTTCTTGGTTTCAATTCTTCATCAAACCAGTTACTCTGAAGATAACTCCAAAAATTGCAAGAATACTTGTCATAAGAGTACAAATCATCAAATAGTACCCAAAATCTTGACCACCAGCTAGCCAGAGCAAAGCGAGTGCTGGACAAAAGTTTCCTGTACGTTCAATAAATCCAAAAATTGACTCGCCAGCGATCGGACGTATAAGAGCCGTTGCTAAACCCCAAACAAATGCCCAACAATAAACGAGAGGACATGCATCCATAAAGAGACATACAAAAGCAATTATAATGTCTAACAGACCAATAACTGGCATTAGAATACTATAAAATCTGATATAGAATGAATATAATGAAATCCTATGAGAATTTACCGAGCCCATTTTGTGCCTATACCAACCACGCCAAGATAAGGCAACCATCCTGGTACAAACCTGAAAGCCAAACATCCATGACCAAAAAATGTACCAAAAACAGAAATACGAAGAATAAGTAACAGAACATAGTGAGACGACATTTTAACAAAGAGAAATACTAAAGTAAAAGACGTTACAAGATCAATAACTATAGTTGCTTATCAACGATAAATAAGAAGACGAGTAGATTTGTATTTTAATAGAGGTCGCCTACATACGAAAATAATATAGTATAATAGAAATATAACGGTGTGGGTGTAATGTTTGAAGAAGAATAATCTCACCCACACCCACCCTCAACTATGACAAAGGTATAATTAAATAATGAAGAGCATGCTCTCAAAAAACGCTTTGATATTTTAATAGTCACGTCACTCCTGTGTCACCATTTATTTTGTGTTCTGTTTTTTTCCTTTCTTTCATTGACATATTGCTATTTTCTTATGCAACGTTGTAATTTCGTAAGAAAGCATGGTCATATATTCACAAAGTTTTAGTAGTTTTCATACACTTATATTGTTACTAATCAACAATATTTATGACGAATCTCGAAAAACAAACAGATGAAATATTAGCATTACAATCAATATTTGATACGCAATTTCGTTTGCTTGATGACAATAGTCAATATGAAATCTTAATTGATTTTGATCTAATTGAACCATTTATTATTCGATATAATGATGAAAGAACTATTATTAATCATTTACCAGCATTTACTCTTATTACTCATTATCATGATAAATATCCAAGTGATTATCCTCCTTCATTTATGCTTTCATGTTTTTATTTTTCAAAATTATTTTTACAAAATCTTTGTCAAAAACTTGATAATTATTTATTTATAAAAGATGAAGTTTGTGTTTATGATTGGATCGAGTTGATAAAACATGAAATCACTAATGAACTTATACTTCAAACTAAAGACGATGAACAAATCAATGATCCACGAGCATTAAATGGATATTCAAATGAGAATATTGATCAAATTTATCAATCTTTGATAAATTATAATAATGAACAACATGAAAAACAATTTCAAAATCAACTTCAAACATGTTTAATATGTACAGATATCATTCCAGGAATGGATTTTATTCGTCTTCATCGTTGTGGACATTTTTATTGTCGACCATGTTTAAATAATTATGTTAGAATAACATTAAACAATGGAAAATTTGGTGAAAAACTTCATTGTCCACAAACTCAATGTCAAAAAGCATTACTTCCAAATGAAATTAAACAAATTATTCAAGATGCTCAATTATATCAAAGATATGAAAGATTAACATTACAACATGCTCTAGAATCAATGAACAATGTTATCTGGTGCCCAAGGTCAGTGACAAACAGAAAAGAGAGATAATTGTAACTCTAGTCGAATATCTTCAGAGCAGGACAAAAAAACCAAAGAAATTTTAGAGGTCTTGATTCTTTTTTGTGTGTGAAATGAATTTCACTTCAAATTCACATTCAGTATTGCATTTTACATTAGAGAAGTACTTAGGCTGATGCAAATAAGGTTTCGAATAATTACTTTATATGATCGATATTTTATCCAAGATCTACTATCTGCGCCCAAATATAAGGTAGATGACTATTTTCAGCAATAGATAGATACCCTTACGTATCCTTGATAGTTTCCGATCGAAGCAAAAAATGTCTTTTCCTTCCTGAACCAGTTGTAAGCGATTTCTGGAAGCACTGGGATTTCCCTCCCGATTCAGACTATGTTTATTTCATCTTTTAGGGCGATACTTTCTTAATTCATGGTATCTAAACGCACTTATGAGAGGATTCACCAGACAGGCTATCCAACACTGTGCCAAAAAGACATAAGATATTCAAATCTTAAATTTGAGTTTCGATATGTCTGTTTGCATATCATGAATTAAGAGAGCATCATCCCAAAACTTGAAATTAACATTGCAGTGAGATGCAACATAGTCAATAGGCTCTGCTCCCAAATATTTTGATGCTGATGAGTATCTTTTATCGTTTTTTGAGTAATTCAAAAACCTAATGTTTAAAATCTGTCACATTTCTATAAGTTGTATCTTGACCAAAATAACATATTTTACTTAAAAGATGTTACATTAGGGAAGAACTATTGGATTTAGATGTCAATCTGCTGTTCTTATCGGTAGTGGTGATGATAATTTAGCTGTATGTGATCAATGTCATTATACATTTTGTAAAAGATGTAAAGAAAAATATCACTTTCAAGCAATGTGTCCAGAAGATTATCTCGCTGAACAATTAAGATTACAACAGAGAAAAATACGTGAAAGAATTGCAAAACAACAGATAGAAGAACGTGAAAGAACTCAGAACGGAAAAGATCAGAAGAGAATTGCCAAAAAACGAGAAAAAGCTGATGCAGAATCAATTAGAATCGATAAAGAAAAAAAAGATTTAGCTGAAAAAAATCTTGCTAAACAACAATATCGTGAAATTGCCATTGACTTATCTGAAGAAGATGCTTTATTAGAAGAAATCTTAACTGCTGAACGAATGGAAGTACTCAATACTCAACCATGTCCAAATTGTCATGTAAAAATTGAAAAAAGTGGTGGTTGTTTACATATGCATTGTTCAAGATGTGGTTATTCGTTTATTTGGGCTGCACTAGAACGACCTCAACCTCTTCAAATGACTTCATTGTTATATCATTCTTCTGATGCTATGCCAGTCCAATCTATCAAAAGGGGTGGGTGTGGGTGTGGGTAGGTGGGTGTGGGTGTGGGTGGGTGTGGGTAGGTGGGTGTGGGTGAGGGTGGGTGTGGGTAGGTGGGTGTGGGTGTGGGTGGGTGTGGGGGTGGGTGGGTGTGGAGTAACAATACACTACTCACCCCGACAGCCACAGACACACCCACACCCACACCACACCCACACCCACCCACACCCACCCACACCCACACCCACACCCACACCCTTCACTTAATATAGATTCCACTCATATATTTGTTTTTTTTGTAATTTAATAAGAAAAGATAATTTTCTTTTATTATGTATAAGATTTCTGTTCTTTTTCAATACCTTTTTGGATAAATTATTTTGGCAATAGGAAAATATTTTCCTAAAGAATTTTCACATTTCAATTTATCATTATCAAGTAAATATAATTTATCAACTTTTGTACAATTAATCCGTGTACATTCTCTTGTGAAATTGTGTGTTATTCGTTCTAAAGATTCATTGTTAATAAAAAGATTGACATTTTTTGCTAAATGCGTTTTTGTATGAAATAGAAATTCTTCAATATAATCATCATGAACATCAGCGAGATGAAGTTCACTAAGAGAAGAAAATTGAATAAGAGATAAATATTGTTGATTATCATTTAATTGTTTATGACTTTGTGGTTTTTTATTCTTCACATATAATATTTCCAATAATGGAAATGATTTTCGAATTCGAAGAAAAAATTCATGTTCAAAAGGTTTTTCATCAAATAATGACACTTTACGAACATATTCATATAATCCATCTGGAAATTGATTTGTAATATCACTATAATATATCATTTTAAATGGATACGAATAGATATGACATAGACCATTTTTACTTTCTGGAAAATAATCAACATAAGAAATAATATTCTTAGTTTGAAAATGAATAAATGTTCGTTGAATATCTTCTGTTGATGGTAAATTCAATTTCATCACATTAGATATACGTGAAGTAATAGCAAAATGAAATTCATTTAATTTCATCATAGAATTGAGAATATTTTTCTTCAAATAGTTTCCATCAATAAATGTTGTTTGACAGTCAAACATAATATATAAGTCGAGTCGTTCAAGATTTGACATTCGAGAGAGAAGTGAACGACTTATTTCATTATCATAAAATCTCATGATATTACATGAAAAAGAAAAATATTTTAGATTTGGTAAATGATCCTAAAATAAAAATAACTTTTCTTATTTAACAATAAAAAAATTTTTTTCACAAAACTAACCTGATTATCAACTTCGCGTGTATTAAAACAATTAATCACATCAATAATAAGTGTATGTAGTTGATTGAAACGACCATCGAGAAGATAAAGACAATCATCATAAGATTGCACTTTCACATCCAAATATAAAAGTGTTGATGAACGAAAATTCAGAATTAGTGGATCATCAAAATTTAATCGAACACAATTTTTATACGATGATTCACGTAACACTAAATATTTTAGTTTCATGAATATTGGAAAGAGACATTCGAATATCTTTGTTACTGACGATAACATTTCAAAATAATCTTCAATTCGATTACATGCAAGAATAAGTACTGTAATTCGATTCATAAATATAGGAACTGAAAGATTTCGATCTAAACATAATTAAGAAAATCTATCGACAACAAGTGAACTAAAACATTCTTACCTGCTAATAGACTTCGAAATAATTCGTCATCAACATTATAAAGTGCAAGATAATGTAAGTTGTCATAATGAGAAGCATGTAAAACACTTTTCATTGATGATGATTCAAGAGCTAGAAATTCGATTTTATCATGAATTGAAGGTAAAATTTGTAAACAAAATCGATCATGTGTCATTTCATCCGAAAGACGATCAATAAACTTATCTGAAGATTTTTCAGTAAAATATAGATCTTTTGTAAAAATCGAATCTTGAATAAATTGAGTTAGTCGTTGATTAACACCTTGTAAAGAATAATGTATATCAAAATTATTTAATTTTTTCAAAATAATCAGAAGAATTTCATCAGGTAGATCATTTAATCCAACATTCGAATATTCCATATTCATTTAATTTAATTCAATCAAGATATGATCGATACATTTATATGTTTGACCTGACGTATATTGTTCGTCAATGCCAAACAATGATATTTTTTTCTATAGACAAAATTGATCAAGCAATAGCTATTTCACTGGAAGAAAATGAAGACAAAGTTATTTCTTTTCTCACTTAAGTCCTCAATAGACTGAAAAAAATAAGACAAATTAAAAGTGAATTAACCCATCTAATTATCGTTTTTATGTAGAAACATCAATCACGTTGCTTGATTCAATTTTAATTCGTCTAGTAGCGTATAAATAAATCATATAGCTCTTTATCATCATTTTTAAGAGGCGAGGTGATTGTGAGTAATTGTTGATAATCTATGGCTGTTTTTTTCCATCGATGTGAGTAATAAAGCATATATTTTTCTCAATATTAGTAGAAGCTTTACAAAAGTCAAATGATAAGTTGTTTTTTGATGATACCATGATTTATGTGAGTAGCATCAATTCTCTAAGTTCTTCAATAAATAAGTCGTGTGTAAGATGTTAACAATCGTGGAACAGCAAAATCATATTTCATTCCAGAAGCCACAGTACGAGTGACATAAATTTAATGGAACCTCATCTGAAGACAGAATGACCATTTCAGTAGTGTCGATTTCTTTATCATTTTTCTATAACCATTTTAATAAATAAGTCGAAGAACGGATCATATCACAATCAAAATTTGATATGCTTAAGTTTTGAAAGTTAGGCAGATGAAAGAGAGCAGCTCGAGATTCAATTAAAATACTATCAGATGATTGAATTACTGGAGAAATTTACTGAAGAATAGATATGATTTCTGCTTTATCTGATGTTCGACGAATTTTACATTGTCTTGATGGTAATGACATTGTACTTGGTAGCATACAGTTAATTGATTTGACTCCACAAAAAAAAGAATTGGTTACTTTTATTAACTTTTACTTGCACAATATTTGTTTTATTAGTCATGAAAAAAAAGAAGTATGGCTGTGCAATTTTAGTTATAGTTGGACGGAAAGAAAGAAAGAAGGATTTGTGAAATTATTTATTATTTTCGGAGAACACTGAGTAAGTATCTATGACTGAAAAGCTATCATTATTTATTTCAATAGAATTTTCGTAATGTTAGGCATAGGTGGCAAAAAAGCGTCATTTTATTAAAGACTGAAAAGAATCCAAAAGGTGACGAAAGAGCAAAAAAGAATAGTGATTAACTTTCAAAATTCTTTAATTTTTTGTAGGGATATATCAAGAATCTTGTTAGCGTTGTCTTTCTCTTAATTTTACAATAAACAGCTTTTACAGTAAAGTGTCAAGCAGAATAGTTGGAATGATCATCAACTTTTAGCCCATATTCGACAAACAATACGATTAGCTTAGTCTTAAGAGACTTATGAGTTGCCCGAAGATAATGTTAATCTGATGTATAACAAACTAGTAACAAAGTAACTTGCTTATTTTCAAAAATAGACATTTTTTAACGCGTTAAAATGTGCGCTCTTTACGTACAAAAATATTGACTGGTATTAAAAGTGTTTTGAAACGCAATCGCTCTGAAATACTTTTAAGGCAAAAATATAAGAAATTTTCATCAAAGATTACCATTTTCATTGACTTTTAAGTAAAAACTAACAAATTAAAGACTCTTTAGAACAATTTATATTTGAGAATCTCGTTGTATGATGAAGCATTTAACACATCTGATCAAGATACGTTAATTAAGAGTAGACAAGAAGTATCTTCAATAATAATATATGTTGTCATCAAATTTTACATAAAATTCTCTACAAGTTATAAAAATTTTCGAAACTTTTCACGGACTGTCGAATGGTCTAACTCATTTCAAAATAAAAAGATTTTTCAAACACTGGGTCGGTCGATGGTCTCATGGAGTCTCTCTTAATATACAAATGTTTGGACCTTTGACATACTTTTAAAGATGATAAAATGAGTAAATTTTTCTTCCTCTTTCTGAATAGGTAGAATCGGTGACTTTTAATAGAAGATATTTATAAAGTTCTTGCACTTCACTATATCGATTTAGTTATGTTGCCATTTTATAATCAAAAAAATAAATAGATTTTGTTTTTTTTTATGAATTTAGTATCTCATCGTCTTGTTGTTTTAAAATAGGTTTAAGCATATCCAAATCAGCATAACATCGATGTTCATCATCAGCATCATCCATTATTTATTACACCACTGTTTCTCAGTCATTTATAGACATTTATGAATAGTGATCGAAGTTTCAGCTCTATCAGTTGAAACTGATTTTTCGTCGTTTCTTGACCGACGTTCGAAATGGCCTGTTTGGCACATTGGACTCTGATTGTCTCCAGTATAATAAAGGATAGAGCTGAACTGGTTTTTATTGTAGTTTTAACTCAATGAATACCATGTTTTGGGATAAATCAGTGATCGGAATATGAATATTTTTAAAATCTCAAATTGACGAGAATCATAAGATCAAAATTCGTCGTTAAAGAATGATGAACAAAGTCAATTGTGCTAGAAGAAAAATGATTTACAGCCGTGGTACATCAATCCACACCGTTTGCCAAAACGAATAGACAATTTATTTAACCATAAGAAGTACAGTATATTCTATGATAACAAATCACAAGTACTTGAAAAATACAATCTTTGTATAAGTATCCATGGAAAAAATGAATAATTATATATAATTCATTCCTGACGAAATATACATAGCAGAATTCGAAAAAAATTGAGGTTTAATGCGTATACTTTTTTAAAGGCTGTTTCGTACATTTTTTGTAAACATTAGATACTACCCTTACGAATTCAATGAGACTACTATTGATCAAAAACTGTCATGCAACTTCGTGAAAATGACTTATAACTCAAGCACCAATGGCGTATAATTCGACTTATAAGTCATATTACATTATTGAAGTAATAACCGTTGAGAAGAAGTTTAAAACCACTGTACAAGGTCAAGAAGGGTGAGGGTGCGTGTGAGGGTGTGGGTGTGGGTGTGGGTTTGGGTGTGGGTGTGGGTGTGTCTGTGGCTGTGGGGGTGAGTAGTGTATTGTTACTCCACACCCACCCACACCCACACCCACACCCTACTTTCATTTGAGGAGTCAAACAAGCAACGAGTAAAGAGTTTTTTCATAAAAAAATAATTAGATATAAATAAATAGACGAGACTACTTTTTTGAGTTCTTTTCTTTAAAATTGAATAGATGTTAAATAGTTCGAATTAATAAAATGTTCTTTTCCTTTATTGCATGATTGTTAGCTCGTTAGACAAGCTTTGATGTTTATTTATAAAAAAAAAAAGAAAAGGAATGTTCTCTATATACTATGTAGAACAAAAATACAAAAGATACTTTTGTAATTGGTTAATCGTAAAAGATATTACTATAAAATAAAATCAAAATTGAT
>CAJNOI010000814.1:0-25515 GCA_905250115.1 Adineta steineri | reverse complement strand
GTGTTTTTTTTGATAAACATCATTATCATTAATATACATTTTTTTTGTACATTTCAATTAGAAATGGAAGTATGTCTGTCTTTATACATATGTATATATATATAAGTAGGTTTAGGTTATTCATTGCATACGATTTGCTCATCACGTATGCGTAAATTAGGCGTGAAAGACGTATCTCATGTGAAAATGAAATAATTCATCTACGATGTACACATGTATGTATGTCATGTTGTCCCTGAACTTTAATTTGGCTAGTGTAAAATGTATGTGTACATTGTATGTATGTATAGGATTCGAAATTAATAATTCGAATGTCAGTATCTCATCGCCTAGACACTATCGAATTTATGTCTACATGAATACATCAAATATTCTTAATCAAGTGACAAACGATGTGCACATTATTGATCAGACAGATTTTATACCGTTAGCATTGAGTTATCGTCGTAAGGAGAGAAGTGTGTATATACATGTGGTCTCCTTGATTATTGTATGGCATACAATTAAGATGGTTGTCTTCTAATAGATAGATTTAGTTTTTACATAATCTAATAAGAGGAATTGACACTGTCTATCTGTCGATCAAGTTTCAGATTTCGTGAGACTACTACTACCGTCGTCGTTAATTCGATTCTATTACAAAATCATTATTGTAAGTTTAATATTGTTTGACGTTTCATTTGTCACTCTCTTAATATTCGTCGGCCGCACATAAAAATCAATCATCATCATCATCGGTTAATCTTTACTTTGTCTTCAATAGTTAGAAAACGTACAGGAAAGTTCAGATTCACATATATAGTCAATCTTCCGGACAGGAAGTTACTTTGTACTAGGAGTATATAATATACATTCATCATTTTTTTTTCTTTGTTCTCAGACTTATTTACAAGCGCGCAAAACCAGAGAAAGAAAGAAAGAAAGATCATTGTAATATATAAGAAACGTTCACACTTGTGTATGATCAGTCATTAGTTTTTCGAAAATTGGATGAAGCGCATATATAGATGTTCATCTGATAAGATCGTAAGACTAAGATAATACTTGATTATTCATCAAAATCTTTAGTTTATAAATATAAAAACGTCAATGAATTTTCTTTTTCTTCCTTTCTCTTGAGTGCAGTCAATTTCTCTCTCTCATTTTTTTTCTTGCTGGAAAGAAAAGTATAACTTTATTCTTTTAAATGTTTCCTTTTCTTTTTTTTTTTGTGTCATATAGATTTAATAATGACAATGTCGATAAGTCTATTTTTATTATTTATTCTACTTAATATTATTAAACCAATTCATACAGCAATTCAACGTTTACCATCAATATCTTTACTTGAACAAAGTACAATCGGAACATCAATATATGATTTAAGCCGTGTTTATTCATCATCATCATCAAAAAATACCATTCAATTTTCATTTTTATCAGATTCAAGTCCACATAATTCATTTTTTATGATCGATTCATTAACAGGACGTATATCTATAAAACGTATGATTGATAGAGAAGAATTATGTCAAACACATACATGTAATTGTGAACGTTGTTTATTAACATTAGAATTAATAGCATCATCACAAACAGTTGATATTTTATCATTAGATATAGTTATTGAAAATATTAATGATAATCAACCAATATTTCCTGTATCAACATTTCAAATACGTTTATCAGAAAATACCGATATTGGACATGTTAGTTCATTTCCATCAGCAACTGATTTAGATTATCAAGATCATTTAGAATATCGTATTGTACCAATTGATAAAACAAATAATCAAGAACTTCTTGAAACATTTTCAATTATTAATTTACAAACTGAAAATCAACTTGGTTTACGTTTATTAAAATCTCTTGATCGAGAAAAACGTAATTTATATCAAATGAAAATTTTAGCTAGTGATGGTGAACATACAGGTGAATTATTATTAGATGTTTATATTCTTGATTCAAATGATAATGTACCTAAATTTGAACATGAACAATATCATATTAAATTAAAAGAAGATACAACTATTGGTACTGAACTTTTTCAAATACATGCTGATGATAAAGATGAAGGTTTAAATGCTTTAATTAATTATACAATTATTACTGATAATCCATCTTCTTCATTTCCGTTTGAAATTAATATAAGAACTGGGATTGTTAAATTAATTCAATTATTAGATTATGAATATGAAACAAATTATCATTTTAGTGTTCGAGCACGAGATAATGGACCTGATGCAGTGAGTGTCTATACTCAAGTACAAATTGACATACTTGACGTAAATGATAGTCCACCGGATATTGATTTTATATTACCAGATAGTAATCCACAGAAAAATATTTTTTATATTGAAGAAGAAAAAGAAATAAATACACGTTTATTTCATTTAAGTGTTAGTGATAAAGATTCAGTTAATAATAAAATTCTATTAAAATTATTAACATATCAAAATTTATTTCAATTAAATGAACAATATAATGATTTATACAACTTAATTATTATTGGACGACTTGATAGAGAACAGCAAGAAGAATATAAATTAATTTTTGAGGCAACAGACCAAGGTTAGATAATTTTACTTTTAAAATCTTTTCTCTTTTTTTTGTTTAACCTTAGGATTTATTTTAAAATTTTAGGTGCAGAACGATCGTTGACAATTCAAAAAAATATAACAATTAGTTTAATCGATATTAATGATTCTCCACCAATACTTGATCCTTTTCCAACACCTATTCGTATTAATGAAAATAATCCTTCAAATATTCGTTTAATTCAATTTCATGCTCGAGATCTTGATGCACCCAATACATCAAATAGTCTTCTATCTTATTCACTTCTACCTTCAAATGATTCTCGATTTTTTCATATAAATTCTCAAAGCGGAATACTTTCCGTTGGAAATATCTCATTTGATTATGAATCAAAATCTATTTATAATTTAATATTAAATATATCTGATCACGGAACTAATCCTAAACGATTAGAAACAATTCAACCATTAATTATTCATATCAATAATATTAATGATAATATCCCTATATTCGAACAAAAATCATATGTATTTCAATTAGCTGAAAATGTTCCTATTGGAACATTAATAGGTCAAGTGAAAGCAATTGATTCTGATTTAAATTCAACAATTCATTATGAGTTATCATCTTCGGAGTATCAAGATATCTTCTATCTTGATTACTTAACTGGTCAATTACATACAAAAGCATTACTTGATTATGAAACTCATCCAATATATCATTTAAATATCACTGCTAAAGATAATGATATATTTTATTCTGATGATGTATTAGTTACAATTGAATTACTTGATATTAATGATAATTCACCAATTATTGATACTTCATCATCGATTTATATTTCAAATGAAATTTTACAAAAAAATATCTCTGAAATAATTTTAATTACAACAATAATTGCGCGAGATCGTGATTCAGGAAAAAATGGCAATTTAACATATGAAATTATTAATAATAATGAAAATAATTATTTTCAAATTAACTCTTTTAATGGAACAATAACAGCAAAATTAATTAATTTACCGCAAGGTCATCATCGTTTAACAATAAAAGTTTGTGATCAAGGTGAATATTTAGAACAAAAATGTTCAACAACGATATTAAATATTCAAATTGGTGAAAATTCTAATACATTATTTTATTCAAAAGATAATTTAATAGATAAAAAATTAGTTAATGATGATCAAACTATATCAAATGAAATGGTCATTGTTGTTATTATCTCATCTATATTTACACTCGTATTTAGTATTACAATGGGTATTTTTTGTGCTGTATTTTGTAAACAAAAACGATGTCATCATATACATCGATCATCATTAAAAACGCCGTGTGAATTACTTCAATCATCGGATGCTGACAAACTTCTTTCAACAAATAATACTAATACGTTCTTATCAACAAACAAAGTAAGCTGACTCACGAGTTATGTCATGTCATATAATTTCTTTTAAAGGTCATTCTCTATTCTTTTCCTTTTTTGTAATCTTCTGGTGTTTGCTTTTCCTTGAAACTATTTTCATACCTTTTAAATAGTAGTTTTTCTAATCCTTCGAGAGAGAAAAAAAGAATCAATGTAAGTATCTTCATTCTTTTCTAATCCCAATGTTAGATTATTATTTCAATCAAAATAATTGCTAATAATCTAAGGGAAGAAAAAGCAAATCAAAATTAGAATTTTTTTATATAATAACTTTTGAAATAGATTGAATTAAAGTTTCGATTGCGCAATGTTTCATGTAAAGAAAATACTTCTTTACAGCGATTAGCTTTTTCTTTCTTTCTTGTTCGACATCACGGAAATTAGTCGTGAAAAGTGTTGATGTGTGAGTGCATCTCTCACATATCGTAGCCAATTAACTTGAAATGATCCGAAGGGAAATGGCAGCGAATAAAGCAAGCATAACGGGCATATTTTATGCATGGTTTCATATTTATTAAGTTGCATAATCTCGTTTCTTTCTTATAGAAATTGACTGGACACCATTATCATCGACCATACGAAGATATTAAAGCCTCAGGCAGTGCTGCTAGTTCAGAAGATAGTTGCTACGGAAGTAATGATTTATCAAGATCAAGTTCAAATGTACAAGGTGTTGCACGACCACTTCTTACACAACAACATCGATCGTCAAGTCTTAGTTCAACTAGTGTTGATTATGCTGTTCCGACACCACGACAACAATCTATATATACGAATAAAATAAATATTGTACCTGTTCATCAATCAAGTACTGATACTAATGTTGAACATTCTCAACCACAACAACTTAAAACATTTAATTCACCTGGAATATCATCATCATCAAATCATTATAATTTAAAGAAAACCGTTCATTCATTAACACGACGTCCTATTGTTGGTTTACAATCATCTTATTTACCTTATGATTCAATTGATACACCACCATCACCTCCAAATCATTCATCAGCAACTAGTACAACATCGAGAGAATATAGTATTTGAAAAATTTTTAACTTATTTCTTGATTTTTTTTTCTTTGTTTTAATTCATAATATGTATTTTGAAACAGTGTGTCTTGTCGTATTAAGCCAAATATATGCTCATACTTTATGTTCAATTTCAGGGTTTTCTTTTTTTAAATATAGAATCAATTAATTATTGCAGATATACTGCAAATCGAATTAAATATCGAAAATAATAGAACTGATGTTTCATCTTACTAATTAGAAAAATATCGTATAGACTTTATGAAGCAAGACAGACGGCAATTGCCAGTAAACATTTTTAAACAATCACTGTATTTTCAAAGATAAATATAATAATAATAATAATAATAACGTCCCATAGGCTTATCGCCCTTAGGGGCCGGCCGCGGTTATTATTAGAGTTTTCCACATGCAGCCGGGTTCTGTCGTCTTTTTCTTTTTACAGACGGCGGTATCTGCACCCTCTTCCGTCCAACATACTGACTAAAGATAACCAGTATGAATGACTCATGTGGAATGAGTCATTTGAGACAACTTAGCCGTTAGTGACTTGTCCAGGGTCATTCCATGGATGATGTTACTGAGGTTTGAACACAGTACCTTGTGGATACGTGTCGAACAACGTAACCACTCAACCATGGCGGCTCAAAGATAAATATGCAGCAGTTAAAATAGATAATAGTAAAAAATATTGGATTATAATTATATGAAAGAACAGATGTTAAAAAATTGATTAATATGCAAACATATGAGTAATTTCAGTAATTTTAAAATAGATTGTGATCAATGGAATTTATATGAATTATTATTCAAATAGAAAAAATGATAAATCTTTATCTCAAAAGATTGTAAACTAATATCATCTTTTTTGATACTCAAATCTATCATTATTAATTCACATATACTAAATAAAATAGTAAATCCTTTTACAATTTTTTTCAGTACTTTTGTTTGTTATTTTATTTTTCTATACAATAAGGAACTTTTTTAAAAAATATAGACAATCAAATTTCAAATAGTTATTTCTTGAAAATATGTTATGTATTACATATTAACCTTTTTAGAACGGGATTCTTTTCAACAGAACTGTAATACTCAAATTTAGTTAGTCTTTATTTTATCGAACTTCATTTATTTTCCCTATATAGTTACCACACAAACAGAGTCCTCTGTATAGCTGCCTCGAGCAATAGCAGTTACAATATAAAAAATAGAAAATGGTATGCATCTAGATATCGGAAGCATTTTCCGAGCACTGGCCATTATAGTATCCACCTGTCCCGAAAGGGTAAACTGATTGCTCATGGCAATAGATTGCTAATCTATTTTATTCACAATACGCAAACCTAAAACTTTATAACACAATTTTATATAGTTACACCAGTTTTAAATTTGAATTTCTTTCGAAAAGATTTTTATTTAAGATATCTTTATTCAAACACGTAAATAATCAGATAGAATTTGAGAATTGTCAAATATATTTAAGACCATTCGATGATAAAAAAAACTAGTAAGAAATAACCATCAGATGTACTAAGAGTAGAGCCCGTCGGGTCCACAATTTTTTGGACTCGAACCCGAACCTGATGAGCACTAGCCTGAACTCGAACTGTACTTTTAGACTGTCAGTAAATTTTTCTATTTGAAATCTGATAGTTGCTTCGAAAATAGTTTTGTTGTTGTTTTTCTTTTATTTTTATAAATAAATTCATGACTTTTTTGAATAAAATGCATAAAAAATTAAAAAAAATATTGTGTCGATGACATATTTCTTCTGATCCGGACCCGACGGGCTCTAACTAAGAGTAGCCTTTTCTATAAAAGAAATAGTGATTTAGCTTATAGAAACAAGAATAAACTGAATTTAGGATTAGACTATATCGATTTTGTTTAACAATATTATTGAAATTTTTGATTTTGATTGTTGGTAGTATAATGTATTGTAGAATACAATTTTTTTGACTTCAGCAATTCTATCGATAATAAACTAGTTGAATACATCCATTGTATTTGTAATTTAATTGTTTCAAGAAAATTTCATTTTATTCACTACCGATGAAATAAAAGCAGAATAATACGAACTAAACTTTAAATACATTCTTTCCAAATTAATTTCGATTAAAATTATCTGTAAAATTCAATGCTGATAATTTTCCTTACAAAAAAGTTCTTCAATAAAAATAAGAGAACTACAGTCATTCATTCGAACGAAAACACGATGTCTTACACATTCTATCACGTGGGACCATCATTTCATTAGATTATGTAGTAGTATTTGATGATAAATATTTCTAAAAACTGAATAGACTATATACGTTATTGTAAATTAGTTAATTTATCACATAGTCTCAATTGTATCGGAATGGATAATTCATATACTCTCAAACAAAAATCTCAAGAATTTTTGTCTTACATAACACGCTTTTCACTGTATTTTTAATCAAAAATCAATAAACTGTAGACATAACAGAACGAAACAAGAATAACAAGTTTTTGAATAAAAGAACTTTTTTTTTGTAAATCAGCCGATATGGTTACAACTGTAATGTAATCCATAATAGACAAAACAACATATTGAGTAATTGAATATAACGAATTAACTTTCATATGATGATTTGTTTCGTTCATATCAGAACAAAATACAAACGAAGGAAGTCTATCAAATGTTCCAGATGTGTATATGTCTTTCGAGCGCGGCATGCATTACTCGACTTCTATTAAGAAAAATAATTTTTTTTCTTCTCCTTATCAAACAATGAATAATATCTTAAAAAGAGATTCATTCGTCCGTATACACACTAACATCTAGAATAAACTATTACAGGTTTCATCTATTTTGTATCTTTTCAATGCAACCATACATGTGTACACATATGAAATTTTATGCATGAATTAATTCATATCATTGTGTCGATATAAAAATAATATCTATAGATCGTCATCGTCGGGTCAAATAATTCAATCGAACTTGTGTCTATTTCAATTTAGATAATATCTTATAGTGTCAATTAATCATCAAGGAATTGTTTTTTTCTTGTAATGTATAAGAGTCAAAATACTTGAGAGAAGAACTCATTAAATATATATGTAGTATCAAAAGAATGATAGCATAAGCGCGGCATGAATATATCGCAGCAAGATACTTGTTGATAGAAAAGTCAAATGTATACATACGAACAATTTGATTTGATTAAAAGGCAAAAACGACATAATCATATATATGATGTCATATTTCTTCAAGATCAAAAGTAAAAGAATGTGAGCTGGCATGTGCACAGCAGGAGAAAATACTATCTATATAATTATATTGTCCAAAGAATGTTTTTGGAGTTAAATTGGCAAAATATGTCATCGGTATTTTTTTGTGTTTTTTCTTCAGTTGACGCCAATAGCTAAAAGGTGGAGTACGTACATATTGAATCCCAATGTGTATATGTGTGATTAGAACAAAAAATAATCATTTAGTATTAATTGTTATTTTAAAATATTATTTATTCTCTCTCAGACACGAGCTATGAAAGGTGTTTTGTCTTGAATAGAGAGCTATCGATGATTATATTTCACACATTATTTTTTTTTATTTTTCAATCAATCATCAAATCTCGAGGTTCTTTTTTTGTTTCAAAATTATTGTCGCCATTAAGTGGTTCGATCTTTCCCTCTTCTTTTTTTTTTCTTCAATATCAATTGTGAGATTGCATTATCAAAAAACTAGAGAGTCACTTATTGTCGACAAATAAAGTCGGCATATAATATACACCAGTAGCAGCTAGTTTCAATGAGCTACTCGACAAGTGAAAGGGGCGCTTATTGATCGGGAGGGAGGCAATGATTGATAATCTTTTCCCAGAATGAATTTCAAACATGAGTAACAGCTGTATTGTTGCAAGAATTTGTTCAACTCATCAGTGTTTTAGATGATAATGAACTGTAAACAATGTTAATATCTCCAATAGAAGAAAGAATCATTAAATATCTTGACCAATGAATATATTGATACGAAAAAGGAAAGAAGAAAAAGAAGAAGAAGAAGAAAAACATACATTTATATTTCTAAACATAACTTAAAGCTATATCACATATACAAGCAATAACACAAAAAGAAAATGGTTCTTCTACCATATCATCAAGTAAGTTTATTCTTTTTCAAATATTGACTCATTATGAAAAAAATAATAATAATAATAATCATAATTATTAAAATATGTCAAGAGATTGTACACATTAAAATAAAGTTGTCAATTGGAAACATCGCACTTTTTATAATAAAATAGATAATAATCTTCCACACTTTCTTTGAATTATATGATGCTAGAGGGTATTTTGATAGAAAGTCGATAAACTACATAGACGAATATCTATTTCTTTCATTGTCAGTAATAAAACTATCTATCTAAAGAAGAAGAAGATGGTGTTGTTGGTTAGGCGTGAAAATCATTTTTCCTAATGTGTTATAGTATTAAAAGAAAAAGAAAAACATAGTGAAGATGTCATCGTGCGTGACATTATGTCAAGCTTCGTTAAGCACAATCAAATATCAATATATTACATCATAATAGTGTTTGATTTTTCGTGAATTAAAAAGTATTTTGTATATAGAAATAAATATGAATGTTGTTATCACTTAAATGATTCCTCTATTTCACATTTTCCGGTAGTACTATATTTTCTACTTGTTTGCGGATGCTGACCGTTAACCCGGATATTAGTTTAGTTGTGAGCTGCTTCTTTTCTTTCTTTTTTTTTTTGGTTTGTTACTACTAATAACCGGAATTGATGATGGATGATGAGAGTAATAGTAGATCGTTTAAAGAGAACGACAAAGTCTGTAACACTCTCACCCACCACATTAACGTTGCTCGATGATGAGATGAGTTTATTAGTAATAGCTAGTTTTTTCCCCCCTTATTCACTAGGATTAGATTAGATGCAAGAGAAAAGAAAAAGAAGAAAAATCGTTCATCCAATCATTGATAACCGAACAAACAGAAAATTTTTTCCCGATTGGCTTGAAAGAGTTAATATTGTGCCGGAGGGCATGATTGGTCGAAAACATAGAACGAGCACACACATATAGAGAAAAAAAAAGAAGAAGAAGTACACTTAGCTCACTATACATATATGGAATTTGTATGTGTCTATTTCTATCTAATATAATATATATATATCTCTCTATTTATTTATTTTGTCTTTCCTATCAATACAGGTTGACTTTTTTCTTTTCTAATATATAAGTTCTGGCCGTTAGCTATAAAATATAAAAACAACGAATCGTTGTGTGTCATATAATTCCATCATCTGGACATATTTTTGCTTCGGGTATTTATTATTGTCATCTGTCGAACTGCCGCAGGATTTTGAGAACGAAGAAGAAGAAGAAGAAAAAAAAATTCAACAACATCATCATCATATGCCATCCGCATTTGATCTAATTGATTCAGGCAGTGGGAGTGGTATACAGATCGATGTAAGTTTGTTTTTTTATTATCAAATAGCCTTTAGGGTCGAGTAAATTAAAGAAAGACAATTTTATTTTCATTCATTTATGTATTATGAAAATATAAACATGTCTCATATATTCTTTAACAAAACAATTCATTATATTAACTAGCTAGTTTTTCTAATTCTTCTTCTTAATTATATTAATGAATTTATTATAGGATACAAAATATGCATCATCACCAACATCATCATCTTCACCATCTTCCGTTGGTGGAGGACCATTTAGTAATTCAACAAATTCTCGTATTGGAACAACTACTGACCCATCATTTCCCTATTTTCCACCACCATTTAATCCAGCATTTGCTGCTCAATTCGATGTACATTCAGGAACAAATGGTATTGAACATTATCCAACATTTAATTATGCAGCAGTAAATAGTTCGTCATCATCATCTTATGGAACATCGACAAATATTCATCATCAACATTCAAATCCAAATAGTAATACATTTAATACATCATCTTATGATCCATATGCAACTGCTTATGCACGTCATCATCATACAATTCTTGATGTTCATCATCAACAAGCAGCAGCAGCAGAACTTTATTCTCGTCATTCACAACATCATCAGACATCAACTAATTCACTCGTTGACCATACATCTCGAGTAAGTTCAACTCTTTTTTTTTGATGTAGTGTATTCATCCGAAACAAATATTTAATTAATTTTTTTCAGATTCTTAATAGCGGAAATGACTTACAAACAAGTGAATCACCTTATCATAGATCACCAACAAGTAGAGGTACATTAATCAATGAAAATATTTTCTTTTTTGTTGAATTAATTATTTTATTTTTTTTGAATAGATAGTCGGCGATCTGATCCATCTAGAGATTCAAGTTCATTTTCTTCCATGTGTTCAGGAAATGGTAATGGATCACTTTCACCAACGGATTTCTTTTGTCAAGGTAAAATTGTTTTATTTTTTTATTATTATTCTATAGTAGATTTTTTGTTTTTTTCAGTACCGGGACGATTAGCATTATTAAGTTCATCATCAAAATATCGAGTAACAATTGGTGAAATTCAACGACGTCTTGGTCCACCAGAAAATCTCAACGCATCATTACTTGGTGGTGTTTTAAGACGGTAAACATCAGTTATACTTATAAGCATAATATTGAATTTATTATTTTTTAGAGCTAAATCAAAGAATGGTGGTCGAGATTTACGCAATAAATTAGAAAAAATTGGAGTTAATCTTCAAGCAGGTCGACGTAAAACATCCACAACAACATTATTAACTTCTCTTGTTGAAGGTAAAAAATTTACAAAATTTTGTTTTTTGATTCATTTTTTTTTGTATTTCAGGAGAAGCAAATCAATTAGCGATGGATTTTCGTACAGTATGTGAAGCTGAATTTCCTGTTGAAATTACTGCTGATTATGTAGCACGACATTATTCAGATCCAAATGAAATAAGTACACGAAGAAATATGATATTAGCTGCTAAGTAAATATTTCTATTAATTTTAAATTTATATAAATATATTTCGTATTATTTTAGACAATTAGTTCAAGAATTTAGTGATTTACTTAAACAAGATCGATCACCTGTTAATGTTGCATCATCAACAAGTAATAATACTAGTTCAACAAATTCTCGACATACATCTAGTTCATCACTTATATCTCATCATCGTTTATCTACAATTCCGCCTACACTTGATCCATCTGTTCAACATTCATTATCAAGATTTTCTCTTATAACACATGGTTTTGGTGCACCGGCTATAACAACTGCTGTAGATGTTTTTCAAACATTTTTAAATGAAATGCTTAAAAATTATGAAAAAAATTATCCGATGTTTATTGCAACTACATCAGCAAAAAATGGATGCAGTGGTAGCGACATCGACTAACTTTTGTATCATTATTTCGCTTTTCTTTTTCTTTTTTTTTGTTCTGCTCTTTTGACAAATATATATATATATACGTGTATACATAAGATAAATATATTCGGTTGGATGAATATACCAGGTGTTACTGTTCTTTTCTGTCTTTGCTCACCTAGTAAAAGCGTATGCAATCAAGCGTAGTAATCGAACTTAAAAATGCATGCATGCAACAAAAAAACTAATCTATGTATCAAGTATGATTAAGAATAGAAAGAAGAAGAAGAAAAAAATGTGTATATGATACATATGTCTGAATGTATAGATGCTCGAAGCTATTGAGGATGAAATTATTGAGACAATATATAAACAAAAGAATTGATTACAACCATTTATTGACAAGAGATAGAAAACACAAAATTGTTTTTACAAGAAATTATTATAGAGAAGAAAATTGTTTCGAATGTTTTGATTAAAATAATATTTAATAACATACTTTGTTTATTATTTTAATTGTGCCTTTTTTTCAGGACTTCATATAAACCTACGTCTTCAACAACTGTTTTTATTGATTGAATCATGCTTCGATTCATAGGTAGAACAGCCGTACGTGTAGTAGTACTTGGCGGTGCTGTTCTTGTTGGAGCTACATTAGCTACAAAAATGCTACAATCTTCACCACCCAATATTCCACAACAACAAACAGCGCCGGCAACTAATACAAACACAAAGAAATAAGTTATAACTTTACAATTGATTAAATATTTTGCTTGAAAGATATCTGTACTAATAATATACTTTATTAATAAACGTGTCATCAAGCTATTTTTTAATATCATGATACCAGTGTCGCTGAAGATGCTGTATTTAATAATATGAATATTAATGGAAATTCTGTTGAAATATAATTATTTTCTTGTTTGAATTTCCTTTTTTCAAGATATATTTACACTCTTAGTCTCAATAACACAGTTTTCTAACATGTCCTGTACGTTAAGAAATGATTATTTCAATTAAAGTTTGTTGTGCAACAGATTTAATTTCAAAAATAATTAAAGAAAATGATAGTGGTGGACGTGTTTTACTTGTTGTTTGTCAATCTGGAACAGACGTCGTTGCTATTTTTACGGATAACATTCAGTTAAAAGTAAAACTGAAGTATTTAGACGTTCTGTTAGTGTTTGAATCAAGTAAGTCATAGTTTATAGATTTAGAAGAGAAATTCATCTTTTTTTTCTCTCAAAGATATATCGGTAAGACGACTTTTAAAAATCATTAAATTAAAACTTAGTTTCAAATAATATCATATTCTTGAATTAATCCTTTTACCTCAGAGATGTTATTCTACTCATTAAATTCAATAGAAAGATCTCTTATTTTTGAAAATTATTTACTCGAATAAAAGATTATGACGTAATCAATCCATTGATAATTAAATTTTATTAGTAATTTATTCTATATTCAATAGGTAAACGTCAAAACGTAAACAATTTATACATATTATAAAACTACGTAAAGCTATTTTCATAAATCGTTGTTGACGAGATGTTTTTTTTTGTTTTATTTTCTTATTTAAATCGAACTTTAGAAAATTATAATATGACATAATATTTAATTGAGTAATAGTTGATAATGACAATTATTTAGATAGACTACAAAGAATAGAAGTCAGTAGAAATTGAGTTGTACATAGAATTAATTTAACTCTTCTTCTTTTGTTATTATTATGTATGTTTATAAAATCTCTCAAAAACATACAGATGTTAGTCAAGAAAACAAAGAAAAACATATGATTTACGATATTTTGATGAATAATCTGCAGTAAGCGGACACGCTGCTAACACGTGATTTATCTTGCTCTCTGTTTATTTATTTATTTCCGTGTGTGTTAAGTTATTATTGATCGACGCGTGACAATTAACTAAACAATATGCTTTACAGATTTTGTCTTCGATAAATATCAATATATGTCGTATTTTTTGCTTTATTGCCGATGTTATTATTATATGTGTTCTTCAGATGAGAAAAACAGAACAGAAGAACAAGAAAAGAAATGAGTTATCTTTATATTATGATCAAAAAAACATATCGTTCTATACTAATATGAAACTTCTTGTTTTCTTGCATTTTCCAGTTCTTCTTTATAGAATAACAGCACATCGATACCAGAACATGTTTTATATACCAATGAATACTTTATTAATCAAAGATTTTAATTTATATATCGATTGATAATAATTTTTTGGCATTTTTCTTTTGACTCAAAAAACATTACAAATAAAGATCATGATAAAAGTGAGTATATGACATTTGAATATATAATCAAAAACAAGGATCGAATGTCATTATTTGAGATGTATATAAAATCAAAAATAAAACATTTTCAATTGACATAATCATTTTGAATTAAGTTAATCTTTTCAATTCGTCGTTATTCTGTTGCTTTTTCGGGACCACAATTGAATTACATAGTATAAGACGACTACTTCATTCTTTACTTAAGAAAAAGATAAAGGTTGTTCTTTCAACAAATCAATATTGATTTGTAATTCAAATATATGACATCAGTAAAAGACACTAATGATAAAAATAAATAGTTACGATACAAAATTGTTGCTCATTCTATATTAATACTAGAAGTATAAGTTTTATTTAATGAGCAATGATTATATAAGATAACGAGTATATATATACATACATATACTAGCGATGAACATGCACCGATTGCATGTACATTATTAGTACAATTCTTTTGATTGTCATTTACTATTTTAAAGGTAAATTTTAGTTTTATTATATTTAAATGTTCATTTAATGTTAGTAATAAAGTATAGAAATAAAATTTCTTTTAACAATAAGAAATCGAGATAATTTTCCGTTTTTACCCAAAAAACATTATAATGTATTTACGAAACATGAGTCGTATTAGAATTAATAAAAAAGAGTAACGTATTTTTCTTCTTCTATAACTATTTTATTCAGAAACTTCTATATTTTCAAATAATTAAATGTACTATTATTTTTTAGCCAATATTATTTTCATACAATATGTCTGGTGAAAGTACAGATTCTGAATGTAGATCTGCTCATAATAATAGTCGATCACATTCATTATTACGTCAAGTTCGTACTAGATTACGTGGTAAAAGTTCATCTCGATTTCGTGCAGCAACAACAACGACATCAACAACTGATGAATCTTCATCTATTTCATTATCTCATTCGAAACATCAATCATTTGAAAATATTGATAATATAAAAAAACGTGTATCAAACCAGTCTACAAAAAAACCACAAGTTGCATTTTCGCATCGTTTATCTTTACTTAGTCAAGTTAAATCACATATTATTGGAACTCGTAAATATCGTTTAACTACACCATCAAATTGGAATGATGATGATAACAATAATAATTTTCGATCAAAACGATCGATTAGTTTTTTTTCAGTAAGTCATTTTAACCTTCAAAAAGAAAAGAATAAAAATTAGTTGTTTGTTAAAAACATAATGTACTAATACTTGATCATATTATAAGGATTTATTATGTTTATTGTCATTGAGAAAAATCGATTGCGTATACATCGATTTTTATATATATTTGTATCAATACGAATTGCTTTTCGTACGACTAACTAAACACAAAACAAGTAAGCCTCAAAACTATGCAACTTGTTTTTTTGTCAAAAGTATAATTGTACACAATCATGGTAAATAAAGATTCGCTTGATCGATTTTGTTTCATATATTTATTATGCTTACGTTGTAATGCTCGTGTGCAGACGCTAGAGGTTAAAACGAAATAAATACAAAATATATTAGTAATGGACAATAACGTAAGTATTGATTTTTACGACAAAAAATTATTAGAAATTTTAGAATAATAAGAAAATATATATTCATGTAGATAATGTAAGATTTAACTTACACATATTAATTTTCCTACCAGTGAAAATGACATTAGGCTATTAAATAATATAATAGAATTGAATAGAAAATAACATCTGTGTAAAATGGAAAATATGATGATGATAATGATATTTTCTTTTATATTTTCATTCTTCTCTGCTATGCTATATATTTGATAAAAATAGATTTCTTTTTTTCTTGTAAATAATCATCTGTTGCATTTTCAATATGCGCATTTTAAACTAATCTAAACATTTATATTATCAATTGAGTAGAAATCAAATTGCATAGAAGAAAATTACCTTCTAGTGAAACTAAATTATGTATATTAATTATAATAAACTAATTTTGTTTTTAAATTATGAATTATCCTAATAATCATAATATTTTCGTAATTATGAAACTTTTCTGTTCTTGCATTAAGGTGACTGTTTTAATAAATATTTCAATATATCGAGCATTTTTCTTTTTTTTTCTGTATAGGAGACTCAACTATCGTCTACAGGTGAAAGTACCCGTAATATATCGGCTGCTGAAACTAATGGGACTTCATCAGAACCGGTTACCCAAATAATAACACAGGTTTCAAATGGTAATGTAAAGACGATGATATTAAATGGCTCCTTAGATATGACAGTTGAAGAAAAAGAAACTAAGCCAGCTGAACAAGCTAAACACGTTGAACAACTTAAGCCAATTGAACAACCTAAACCAGCTGAACAAGCCAAGCCAGTTGAACAACCTAAACCAGCTGAACAACCTAAACCAACTGACCAAGCTAAGCCAGCTAATCAAGCTAAACCAGCTGATCAAGCTAAGCAATTTAAGGCAGCTGAACAAGCTAAGCAAGCTGACCGAACAGCAAGTCCGAATCGAATAGATTTAAGTAAATTTAAAGACTCATTAACTGAACGTGCAAAATCCGTCATGCCAAAAGCAACATCAATATTTTCTAATTCACCACCACCAACACCAATAAATAATCCTGATCAAGTTTATTGGACTGAAATTTGTATTGAACGAGGAAGTAATTTAGCTGTTAAAGATATTGGTGGTTCAAGTGATCCCTATGTTAAAGTAGTTTATGGTACTGAAGAAAAATATACAACAAATACTGTTACAAAAAGTTTAAATCCTATATGGAATGAAAAATTTACCATATTTACAGAAGATTTAACAGTTCCACTTTATTTTCAACTATATGATCATGATCGTATTGGACGAGATGAATCAATGGGTTCAGTAAAAATGGATTTATGGAAATTACCATTTGAAAGATTATATAATGCATCACTTGAATTAGAAAATGAAGAAAGAAATGATGGAAAAAATGGAATACTCAAAATTAGTGTTACAATAACACCGAAAACAGTTGAATTTCGTGATGAAGTATGAAGAAAAATTCTTACTTTCTTTTTGACAAAAAAAATTTATTTGATTTTTTTATTTATAGGTACTTCGTAGTTTAGCAAAACAATCGCAAACGAAATCTTTATTTGGTGGTCGATCAACAAATGCTGGAGTTATATTACCTCGACGTACAATTGATGTTTTCATAGTTGAAGGACGAAAATTAAAACCAAATGGCGTTAATAAACCATGTAGTCCTTATATTAAAATTAAATTTGGAAACAAAAAAAATCGCAGTGCGGTAAGTCATATATACAGATAAACAATGTGTAATATATAGAAAGAAAATTGTATGACGAACAGTTTTTTATGACTTATTACTTCATTCTTTAGACAATAAAATCAACTCTTAATCCTCAATGGCATCAATCATTTATGTATGATACATTTGCTGGTGATCTTCATCCAATAGAATTAATAGTTTTCGATGAAACTGGTGGTTCCGAACAATTAGTTGGCCGGTAAATAAATTGAATTTAATGGTTAAATGTATATTTTAATACTTTTTATTTTAGTGGACTTTGTAATATAGCTCATTTGGATGAAGAAAGAACACATCGAATACCCGTTGATTTAGAAGATGATGCTGGTGTAATTGAATTATTCGTGACAATTACACAAACAACAGCATTACAAGAAGCTACAAGTGATGGTGATAGTTCAACTAATGTTGCACTTGAATCAATGCCATCAAAATTAACCGAAAAAGATATAAATCATTATGTTCGTAATATTTTTTTTCTTTGAATAATATTTCATAAAATTTTTTGTTTAGACTTTTTTAAATACACTTAAATCAATGAATCCAATAACTGACATTGGCAAGCTTGAAATCAAAAGTAAATAATTAATTTTTGTTTTATTTCAAATTAATTATTCTTTTTTTTTAAATAGTTTATCAAGCTCGTGATATTAGTTCAAAAGATCTTACTGGTAAATCGGATCCATTTTGTATTGTTGAACTTGATTCAACTCGTTTACGTACACATACTATTTATAAAACATTGGATCCTGTTTGGAGTAAATCATTTGTTATACCAGCGCAAGATATTCATTCTGTAGTTGAATTAACTATTTTTGATGAAGATACAAATAAAAGTACGGAATTTATTGGTAAAGTTGCAATACCATTATTAGCTGTAAGATTGTTTTCTCTCTTTCTCTAAATACATATATATATATATATTTATTTTATAAATTTTTCTAAGATAAAAAATGGTGTAAAGAAATGGTATCAATTAAAAGATCAAAAATGTCTTTTACCTGTTAAAGGCGCTATTGAAATTGAAGCAACATTTGTTTATACACAAGTAAATATTGAATTCCTTTGCTAAGTCAAATTTCTATTGATTATGTAATTTACAAATTTTAGCTTAAAGCAGTTATTCGAACAATTAATCCAAGACAAACTGCATATTATCAAGTAGATGAAAAATTTAGTATTGGTGTATGTATATAGAATTATAAAACAAAATCTATTTTTTTTCTTCTTCTAATATTTATATATTTCAAGGCTATTAAACAAAGCATAGCACGTATTACAAATATGATGTCAGGTTTCATTAATGTTATGAAATTCATCGATCATACTTTTCATTGGGAAAATCCATATTTAAGTTTCGGTACTTTTATGGTAAAAAAAAGAACTAAAACGATTAAAATATTATATTAATAAATATTTCATTTTTAGGCAGTACTTACTATGGTTTGGAATTTTGAATTATGGATGGCACCTTGTTCACTTTTGTTAATTTTTGTACGAAATTTAATTAACGAATATCGAAGTGGTCGTCTTGGAACTGCTTTTACAGGTACTGGCGATGAATTACTACCGACTCTTGTACAACCATCTCCGGAAGATGATGAAGTAGCAGAAGTTGATCCTAATTCTAAGGTAAATTAATAAGAAAATATAAATATTTAATTATTTTTATTTGTTTAGGAACCTAAGAAATCATTTTTAGGTGCTATAGCAGGTATTCAGGATACAATTAAGGAATTACAAGGTACTATTGATGGTGTTGCTTCAACATTAGAACGACTTAAAAAGTAATAGAGAAAATTTTATTACATTTATATCTAAAAAAAAAATTATTTTCTTATAGTGTATTTAATTTTACTATTCCTTGGCTATCTAATCTTCTTATGATTACTCTTGTTCTTGTTTCGGTTCTACTTTATTATGTTCCACTTCGCGCTTTAATTCTTGCATTTTTTATTAACAAATTTACAAAATATTTCCGTAAACCGAAAGGTTTTATTGATAATAATGAAGCAGCTGATTTTATATCAAGATTACCTTCGGATCCTGAATTAGTTAGTATTTTTTATTATAAATAACAGTAAAAAAAATCATTCTTATCTATATTTAGATGCAATATCGTGAACTTAAAGTCGTTGCACGTATACCACCAGCAGCTAAGAAGACCAAAAAATAATAAACAATACAATATAAACACATTACATTCCATAATGGTTGTAAAACATAATTTGTGATAAAACAATATGTTTACTTTCAATATGAGACATAATGTTACCTTTTTTTTTTAAAACTTTATTCTTCTTTTCGCTCGCAACAGCACCAGACTTTTTTTTTATATGTTCATTAAAGAATATAGTTTTACTTATTAAAAATATTTTTTAGACGTTGAAAGATTCTTATATATGCTTCATTAAAATTATTGAAAAACTAGTTTATTTGTAGTTGAAGTGAAAATAATAATAAAGTGTATCAACATCGATATGATAGATGAATATCACCTAAATTTTCGCGATTCACGAATTTCACCTACACGTTTTCTAATGACAAATGTTCTATTGACGAAGAGACAGGAAGTCAATTTCTTTTTAATAATATGATTTTTCCTAGTGTATTACATTTAAATCAATAATAACAAAAAAATAGAATTAATCTATATCGGCATTATCTCTTTCATCGAGTAATCGATATAAATCATTAATTTCTTTCGGACACATGGATGTTAAAACTTCACAACCTTGATCTGTTAATAGAACATCATCTTCTAATCGTGTTGCAAAACCACGATATATCGATGGAACATCTGTACAATCCAAGGGAATATAAAGACCTAGACAGATAATATTATATACATATTTTTACTAAAAAATATCGATCTTTACCAGGTTCTATAGTAATTAAATTTCCTGATTCGAGTTTCTCAGAAAACGATATCGATTCACAATCATGTACATCTAAGCCTGATGAAAAAAAAATAAAAAATGATTCTTTCAATGTGTGAAGAAAACGATCCTCATTTACCAAGATGATGACTAACACTTGTTGGACATAAATAATTAATAATTCGCTTAGCATGATCATCATCAATTGTTCGTGAAAGAATAAATTCTTCACGTAAATATTTAATCATATATTGATCTGTTAATATATTTAATTTTCCTCTTGTTATAAATTTATCACCAGAATTTAAATATTTAATTAAATCTTTTTGTACAGTTAATAAAATTTCATAAAGTTGTTGTTGTGATGATGAAAATCGACCTTAAAAAAATAAAAATATTCAAAAGAAATTTTCCAAAAAATACTATTTAAATAACCATTTATTGGCCAAAATCGCGTTATATCACTTGCATATTGTTTATATAAGCAACCACCATCTAACATAATTAAATCATCTGAATTAATCGGTTGATTATTATTTTGATAATGAAGTATATTTGATCTAAATAAAAAGAAGGATAATGATGATATTATATATAAAAAACCTCCTACCTTCCATTAGCAGCAACAACTGGATAGAATGCCATTGAAGTATTTTCAAGTTTTGTACATTCATATTGAAATCGAGCATGAATTAAATATTCATTTTGAATATTTTTTTTACAATTTTTTATTGTTTTAATAAATGCTTTTGAAACTAATTGACATGCATGACGTATAAGATTTTGTTCGGTTAATGATTTTATTGAACGTAATGAATGAAGAAAATGATTTAATTGATTACAAACAATAGAAGATGAAAAATTTTTAAGAAATGGTATTAAATTCTTTTTATTTGTACTTGTATCATCTGTTATTTGTGAATTATAAAATAATATAGATGATGATGGAATTTTAAATGCATTTAATTTATCTATTGAATGGACAGAATCTATTCCAAAGATTTGACAGATTTTATCTTTATCAGTTATTGTTGGTCCATACCATCGTTCATAATCATTAATAGAATTCATTGGACATGATGAGAGAAATAAATTCGTAGAAAATGTTTCATCATTACCATTGAGCAATAATAGAGCATCAGGTTGCATACAACCAGTTAAATAATAAAAATCTGATTGTTGTTTAAATGGAAAATAGGCAACATCAGGACCCATAAATAAACGTGTAGACGAAGGAAGACATATTGTAAAATTATATGAAGATTGTTTTTGTTCAGTTTTTATATAATTTCGAATAAGATTAATTAATGAATGACGTCGTTGATGATATTCATTTAAAGATATTCCCGTAGAGGATAGATCATAATGATCAATATAAATATGATGACGACGAATAAAAGTTTTCATAATCGATATATTCCGCATCATAAACATTTGTTATTCTACAGTCAAAAAAAACTGGGTATTTTCTTTTAAAGATCAAAGACTCTATTCAATGCACATTCGATAGAGAATTTTTCGCTCTACAAAACTGTGGAATTTATATTTCTAATGAATGGCGATTTGAGATATGCTCTGTAAAATTCTACATCTGTCTATCTTTCGAGTAGAAATCAAGGGAGAAAGAGCGGAATCGGGAATCCGGATTCCGCTCTTTCCTCTTGGCAGAAATACTTTCGTCATTCAATTTAAAGGTTATATTGTTTTGTTAAGCATAAAATTCTTCGTCCGAGCACCTCTAACTGTTGAGTATGCATTTTATAGAAATTCATTCTGAATAATAACACCCGAAGCTATAAAGTATAGACCACCGAACTCTGTATTTACTGATCGTAAACATTTTGTATGCACAAATCGTTAGATATCTGCAAAAAATAATAGGAGATCGCATTTGTACAACTGAGTAACAACCAGTCGTGTGCCCATAACAAAAATTCTCTATCGAATGTGACTGCAGTGTTAAGAAAATAAAAGTAGCTCTCCGTTAGACTTTTTTTCTTTATCAATAAAACAGATATTAATCTTCGTAATTCAAAAATATTTTATTTTCTTATGAAAAATATTTTTTTTTTCATTATTCATTTAAAAAAATAAATAAAACGAAATTAAAAATTGAACTAATATCATTTCTTAATCAACTTCTTCGATAGTTGGTCCTTTACTATTTGAGTTTGACTGAGTATTACCATTTGGCATACCACCACTCTGACCTGCTAAAATAATAGAAAAAAAGCAATTAATTTAAATATTTGTTTAATCAAAAGTAAATAACTTACAATGAAGTTTAGTCATGATTGGTGAACAAACTTGTTCGACTTCTTTAAGTTTATGTTCGTATTCTTCTTTTTCAGCTAATTGATTTGAATCCATCCATTGAATTGCTGATTGAGTTATGTCATTTAATTTTGTTTTATCATCAGCTGATAATTTTGATGAAATTTGTTCATCATTAACACTTGTTTTGATATTAAAACAATAGGATTCAAGTGAATTTCTTGCTGTTATACGTTCACGTTGTTTTTCATCTTCTTGTTTAAATTTTTCAGCATCAGCAATCATTTTTTCGATATCAGTATTTGATAATCGTTCTTTATTACTGATTGTTATTTTCTTTTCTCGCCCACTTGATTTCTCAATAGCAGATACATTTAAGATACCATTAGCATCAACATCAAATGTAACTTCAATTTGTGGTACACCACGTGGAGCGGGTGGAATACCAGAAAGTTCAAAATTACCTAATAAATGATTATCTCGTGTCATTGAACGTTCACCTTCATAGACCTTAATATCAACACCAGGTTGATTATCTGAATAGGTTGTAAATGTTTGTGTTTGTTTTGTTGGAACAGTTGTATTACGTTTAATTAAGGCTGTCATGACACCACCAGCTGTTTCAATACCCAATGAAAGCGGTGCAACATCAAGTAAAAGTACATCTTTAACTTCATCTGATTTATCACCGGTTAAAATAGCTGCTTGAACGGCAGCACCATAAGCAACAGCTTCATCGGGATTAATTGATCGATTTAATTCTTTTCCATTGAAAAAGTCTTGAAGTAATTTTTGTATTTTTGGAATACGAATTGAACCACCAACAAGTACAATTTCATGAATACTTGATTTATCCATTTTAGCGTCACGTAAAGCTTTTTCAACTGGTTCAAGTGTTGAACGAAAAAGATCGCTACATAATTCTTCAAATCGAGCACGTGTTATTGATGAATTAAAATCAACACCTTCATGAAGAGAATCAATTTCAATTGATGCTTGTGATTGTGTTGATAATGTACGCTAATAAAAGAAAGTAAAAAATACAAAATAAATTAAATGAAATTCAAACTTACTTTTGCTCGTTCACATGCAGTACGTAATCGACGAAGTGCACGATTATTTTTTGATATATCTTTACCAGCTTTTCGTTTAAATTCTTCAACAAAATGTGTAACCATTCGATTATCAAAATCTTCGCCACCTAAATGTGTATCACCAGCTGTTGATTTAACCTCAAATATACCTTGATCAATAACTAATACGGACACATCAAATGTACCACCACCCAAATCAAATATAAGAACATTTTTTTCCGTTTGAATTTGTTTATCTAAACCATAAGCAATGGCTGCTGCTGTTGGTTCATTAATAATACGTAGAACATCAAGACCAGCAATCATACCAGCATCTTTTGTTGCTTTTCTTTGAGCATCATTAAAATAAGCTGGAACGGTAACAACAGCTTTTGAAATTTTTTTACCAAGATAAGCTTCAGCTGTTTCTTTCATTTTTATTAATACCATTGATGAAATTTCCTCAGGTGTAAATGATTTTGTTTCATTTTTATATTCAACTTGAATTCTTGGTTTACTATTATCGTTAATAACTTTAAATGGCCAATGTTTCATATCGGATTGTACAGTGGCATCATCAAATTTACGACCAATAAGTCGTTTAGCATCAAAGATTGTATTATTTGGATTAATTGCTCCTTGATTTTTAGCTGCGTCACCAATTAAACGTTCACTATCGGTAAATGCAACATATGATGGTGTTGTTCGATTTCCTTGATCGTTTGCAATAATTTCTACTTTTCCGTGTTGAAAAATACCAACACACTAGAAAAACAAAACAATAATTTTAATATATAAACAAAAATAAATAGAAGAACTTACTGAATAGGTTGTACCTAAATCAATACCAATAGCTGTAGCCATTTTTGTCTAATAAAAATTTAACTAAGTTTGAATAATTGTTGAGATGAAGAAAAATGGTTTCACGTACGTCTTTTATAATGTTACACGAGATTTTCTGGTATTATCTAGAATGTTCTAGAATAATCGAGAATGGAAGGAAGTTAGAAAAAAATGATGAAAATATTCATGACGATGTACGACGGAAAGTGGTGCAAGTTTTAGGTGACGGCTTGCTTTGCTTTGATGTTTTTGAGTGACATCATCTTTACGACTGATTCGTTACAAATAAAAATGGTTACTATGTCAATGAGTTTATGCGACATCTTTTGAAAATATCGTTTGATTCAAAAAAAAATATCTAAGTTTAATAATTGTACATAAATTCTATCGAATAAATCTCTATAGATATGGACTAAAACCAAAGAAACTTCCTAAGACTTCAACTATATCTTTGTTCTCTTGAATTTTCCATGATTTTGTTCCATGTTTGGAACTTCATACAAGATATCATATACGCTAGGAGAAGACAGAAACCATTAGTAAGAGATAATTAAA
>CAJNOI010000813.1:0-25559 GCA_905250115.1 Adineta steineri | reverse complement strand
GATCGTTGGATTAAAGCCATCTACTCTGACTCGAACGTTACGTATTTCAATTTAAACGACTTTCGCACTTTCGGTAGCGCACAATTTCAAGCATTAGCCGGTTTTTGTGATCAATCAAAATCTTATCTTCAACAGAATATTGATTCATTTGAAAAAAGCACGTTTATCAGTCTACAAATTTTGCCAAGGAGTATTTTTGAAGAAAAGATTCAATCAGATATTACTCGATTCCAACTGTCTCTACCTCGAGTATTTACAGTTCAGTTAGAACTGATCCTTCGGGTAATAACCAGCAATCGACTTATGTCTGGTCTTCAAACGAACTTTATCATATCATACGGCGGTCCCGCTTATGTTGACACCGCTACATATTATTACAGGAATAAGACCCCATGCAATTGTGCTTCGGATCATCGATGTATTTCTGATGCTATCTTTAGCGACATATTTGATGCACCAACACAGTATTATTCCGTTCATAACACAAGCCTGCCTGGGTTAGCATCAGGTTGTTTGTCAGTGACTTCGATTCTTGCATCGACACTTCAGTGTTTTTACAATCAGGCATGTTTGAACAAGCTTGTTTCATTTTTTTCAACAAAAGAAAGTTTCTCAGCGATGACAATTAACAATATCAGTCGTTTCGGTCCAAATGCAACCGTGAAATCAATCGTCGATAAACTGATGGTGGAAGACTGGCTCATGAACGTGTCTTATGAAAAGTATCGCGATAATTGTGCACTTCTTTCTTGCACTTATCGAAAAAAAATAAGAAATAGTTTATTAGATGTGATGGCAAAACTCATTGGTTTACTCAGCGGCTTGACAGCCGCACTGCGACTACTGCTTCCAATTATTGTTCGATTCATCATGAATAAATTAAATAATGTACGATCTCCACCATCCACTCTGACTCGTAAGTAATTCTATTCTCATGATAACTATGCTCTCCTTAGGGTTGGGCAGTTCCGACTCCTACGAATCGATCTTTTTTTCAAAACGAAACCAGAGCTGTAAGGATAATTTAGGAGCCGGAGCTAGAGCTGATGCCAGAGCCCGTGACAGTTGTCGGCTTCGAATCGAATCCGAATTTTTCCCGATGTTTTTACTTCGTATGATTGTCTAGGGTAGATTCTCAGTGAATTTGACAGCGACAGAGCTGATCCGACTCCTATGAGCTGATCTTTTTTAAAAACGGAGCCGGAGCTGTTCAGCTATGGTTCTTTTATCACTTTATATGATATCAATTTCTAGTTCGTGAGCGTTTGCGTCTACTCAAACCGGCTTTGAAAAAGATAATCGTTGAACTAAATACATTCGAGTATTTTCCTCGCAATGATCGACAACTTCAATATCAACGTTATGGTACTCGACTGTATATATTTTTGATCATCATTTCTGTTACAATCCTAGCTGGATATAATTTAGTGGACAAATCACTTCATCGCCGTATCATTAATAATCCTTCATTATCCGAATACCTTAATTTTAAAGACGTCTCTTCAACTCATCCCATCTGTAAATGTACATCCATATCTGTATCTTATTCCTCTTTTATAACTATTGAACCTCGATTCCATCAAGTATGTTCGAGTTACTTGATTAGTCCAGAATGGATTAAGTACAGTGATTCGTCAGGTAATGCTGCTTCGTACATACTCGACTATCGAAAATATGCTGGTATTCAGTTTCAAACATTGGCAATGCTGTGTGAGCATGCTCATAATACAACCTATGATGCTCGTGATATCTTTTTGCAGGGGCAGATTGTCAACTCACAAGTAATCAGTCAGGAATCGTTTCGAACTAAAATGAACGACTCTATTGGAACTTGGAGATCGTTCACTAGTAGTCAATTTAGACGCAGAATGGAACTTATACGAATTACCACGGTGGCAAATCAACTGATGAATCGTTTGAATATTTTCTTTCAACTCAATCTAACTGAACGGAGTTTAATAACTGAGCCTCGACATTATGGTGAATGTAATTGTGGTACGACAGATTATGCATGTATCGAACCCATGAAAATCTACGAGTATGATGGAGACAGTTATAAGCCAATCCATACAATTTCTAATTTTTTTGTGGGTTGCTATCTGATCGAAGCATTATTTTCATCAACATTGGAATGTTTCTATAATGAATCATGTATGATGGGTTTTCTTCCATATTTTGATTCGCCTCTCGACGAATCTTGGATCTTTCCAGCGCTTAATTCAAACCTTAATCGAGCTACAGCTAATAAGTCGATTAAGTCGATTTTCGATGAATTGATGATTGATGATTGGTCAGTGGATGTCAATTTTACTTCTTATTACAGTAAATGCGCTCCAAGTACGTGTATCAACAAATACAACAGCCGTCAAGGTTTCTTGGAGATTGTGATCATTATCACTGGTATTTTTGGTGGCCTATCTATTGGTTTTCAGCTGTTCATCTGGTCTGGCCTTCGATTAATTGAAAAATTCATCAACGGATTTACTTTGAAACTATCTTTACAGTTTCTAAAACAGCTTTTTGGCTGGAATGATGAACAAAAGTTGACGCGTCGATTAAATATCATTCTAGTTATAGTGATTCTCTATGGCCTCTATGTACGTCACGCTTTTCGTCCTAAGTTGATTGAAGAGAAATTTGAAAAACCGTCACTAGCCGTTTATGAAGACCTAATCAAACAGTATCCCGACTCTCTACATTGTTTTTGCTCAGAAATATCTATTCCATATAGTTCGTTTCTTAGCCTAACTCCTAGTTTCCATCCGCAATGTTCGAGAGACTTCGTTTCAGAAGCATGGGCTGCATATTTGAGTAATCCCCTTCTCTGGTCTGTACTCTTTTCGGTAAACTATGGGTATGCGGGCCTGGCACAGTTGCAATCGATCAAGTCACTCTGTGCACTATCTAATGTCACAGTCTATGATTCAGTCGATCAATTATTAGCAAGTCATCTAGTGAATACTGAATTGTTATCGTCATCCTCATTAAATGAACAAATTCAAGAAATTACTAACGATTTCAAATTGACAGTACCAAAAGCGTTAATTAGTACGTTCGCATTGACTCGCATGATGACAACTACAAACAAGTTAATGACTACCTATGGTACCAGTTGGGTCTTCGCAGTTCCGTCAAATCTAGTTTCTGGATATACTGCGCATACTGTTCCAAAGATTATGGACGAATGTAGTTGTGGATTTACTCCGACATGCATCGAGGATCATCTTGGATTACAGATGGGTTGTTATGTAATCGAAGCTCTCTCGCAATCGCGAATCGCATGCCTCTACAGTCAAGAATGTATGGATAAATCAAATACTTCTCAAGCATTGGATAGCTTTGCTAATCCAAGTCGTTTCCCTTATAATTCAACTTTTGAAGATGTTTTCAATGAACTAATGATGGAGAAACTTGTGAATATTTCATCCTATGAAAATTACTTTGATAAGTGTGCACCTTCATTTTGTTTTCGTTCTTATATCAAACAAAGTAATCTAATCGAAGGGATTACAACAATAGTTTCTCTCTACGGTGGTGTAGTGATCATCTGTAAGTTCGTTGCGGTAGTCATCGTCAAATTATTACGATTTCGATCAGTCCGAGTTACGCCAACGACAAACTGATCTAACAATACACATTTTAACCTTTGCTTTATCTGATCGGTGTGCTGATGTTGGTGCAGAATTATACATATGACTTAAAAAATGACAATATGTTTTGACTGTCTTGAGGATAGGTGTGAATGAAGAAGGAATTACTTACTGTTAACGTTAACAGATGACATTCTATGCCTCTAAATCTTGACTTAACCGGCATAAAGCCTGTGTATTTTCTGTATCAAATAAACATTCAGTACTTTCGATAAAGAGTCTGGTATTTTAGTTTGACAAAGATATACACTATCAAACGCATATCAGTCATGAAGCTTCGGTAATCCCAACTTTGATCGAAAAACTAAAATGCCGAAGTATATAAAGATCGAAAGGTAAAAATGTCGAAAAAAAATTAGACAAATGTCGAATGTAAGAATATCGAACTGAAAATAGTGGAAATATTAAAATATCGAAGGGTAGAAATGTCGAATTTGAAAATAGTCGAAATATAAAAATGTCGAAGGGTGGGTGTGGGTGTGGATATGGGTGTGGGTGTGGATAAGGGTGTGAGTGAGGGTGAGGGTGAGGGTGTGGGTGTGGATACGGGTGTGGGTGTGGGTGTGGGTGTGGGTGAGGGTGTGGGTGAGGGTGATGGTGTGGGTGAGGGTGTGGGTGTGGATACGGGTGTGGGTGAGGGTGTGGGGAGGGTGAGGGTGAGGGTGAGGGTGAGGGTGTGGGTGTGGATGTGGGTGTGGCTAAATATAGATGAATGTTTATATTTACACTGATACTCACACCCACTCTCAAACGTCTTTCTTTATTTTTACCATTAAGTTGTTTCGAACACCCAAAATCTTATCATTTTCATATTTCGGCTTTTTCACTTCGACATTTTTATACTTCAGCATTTTTTACTTCGATATTTTTATATTTCGACATTTTTACTGTCGACCAAAGTTGGGAGAATCGAAGCTTCTGATAGTAACAGCTTCTATTATATTTGGTTCTATTTCATGTGCTAGCATGATGAATTAACAAAGATTTTCTCTCACAAAGTTTTGACTAAGAATTCACAGTAATGAATATTGAATAATATCTAACTATATTTTAGCTGGCTTTTACAACTGAAAAGTTTGATCTATTTTTATTTGAAATAGTTATTTAACACAACAAAAATGCATCTCAATCTACAAACAGATGAGATAGCCAAAACATCGAGCTTCTATCTTATAATTCCTATGTAAAGTTTCTTGATATCTAAGTATTCTTACAGTTACATGATGACAATTGTCAACAAGATGTTATCAACAGAACATAATCTTTTATCATATTTTGTTGTTAAAACATGAGTCAAGAAGTTCTAGCTGCTGGAATGGTATGAACCATTTATTAAAATAAATGATGATTTGTTTTAGCAAACATTAGACAATGGAATTAATTCATTATATAATATATATTGACACATCTTGGTGGGTGTGGATAAGGCTGTGAATGAGTCGCTCTTTCCTTAATAGACTTTCACACTCACACACACCCACATCGATCATCCGAACATATTTCATTACGGACATCCTGTTTATTTAATTCAATTTTATCATTCCGATATTCGTGACGAAAATTTTGAATAAATTTTTTGTCGGAAGGTCGTAACAGACATCTGCTACGAAATTTCGGAATGACGAGGTGGTACGAAATGTAGTGGTGTATGTTTCTTGTTTTAGCTCAGACCCACACTCACACCCTGATTTTTTAATGAAATAATAAACATGGAAAATCTCGAAAGATGAAAACCGAAAGGAGAACCTTTTTTTCTAGTTTTGCTAACCAGAATCGGAATAGGAACCGCAGTTCTGTTTCCGATTCTGGCAATTTTTTGGAACCGCTGGACTCTAGTAATAGGACTGTATTTGACTTTAATTTCAAATAGAATTTTATCTTTTGTCATTGTTATGCTAAGAGCTTTATTCAGTTTGGGTGTGAGCGTGGTTACTTTTACCTTATATCCACCCCTTTGATCTATTTCTTCTTACTGCTACAACTCGAGAACGCATTTAAGGAAATATTCCGTTTATAAAAGAATTCAATGATTCTCATCACTAAAGGCAATAAGAAACTGAATAATACGAAATAGAATCATAAAATATTTTATATAATTTCACCTTTGTATGGTGATGAAAGAGAAAAGTACGTCTTATCGTACCAGTACGAACGAGGAGGACGAATAAATGCGCTTTGTAGATATTGACTGTAGTTGTTTTTCTTCTTCCTAATCGAGACGGCTATCAACGAAGTAAACGTCTCAAAGGTTCGAAAAGACATGCACGATTCAATCTGTAATATTTCGTTATCAAACGCACTTTATACTTTAACGTACTTCTATGACGAAGAAAAAGGTCGTACGTCATCAACCTATATAAAGAGATGTGATTTGTTATTTTTTAAATAAGAAAAAATGTTACTTTTATCCATAATTCTACTTTTTATATGCATTGGTCTCACGATCTATTTTCTTTTTCTACTGCGACAACGTTATCAATATTTCAGTCAACGTGGAATTCCTACACCACCATTCCGTTTCTTCTTTGGTCATCTTCAAACCTTGTGGAATAGTGCATCTTTTCATCGTCAACTTGAAAGCTGGACAAAACAATATGGGAAGATCTATGGAATTTATCAAGGAACTGTTCCTACGTTTGTTGTTAGTGATCCTGATTTTCTTCAAGAAGTCTTCATAAAACAATTTCCCGTTTTTCAAGGACGCCACGAGATTTCCGTGCGTAAGCCTAATGATGTCGCTTCTTCATCTGGTGCAAAATGGCGTCGACATCGACATATAATAAATCCAACATTCTCTGCAGCCAAACTAAAAATGATGAGTCCACTTATCAATGGATGCATTAGTAATCTTATGGAAAAATTAGCTGATCATGCAACAAACAACAGTCAATTCAATATCTATGTATACTATAAGCGAATGACAATGGATGTCATATGTAAGTTTACTCTCATGCTAATCACAAATCATAGAAAAAATTCCTTCATAAAGAATTATTTATTTGCTAGAGAAATTTGTAGTCATCGTTCTAATAGATCTTCAAAATCTTTCTAGGACATCACAAACCTTGAAAATCTAACTATAAGGTTTCACGCATTCTTATATATGCAGAAACACTCTTAGGCATGTTTGGGAGAGAGAGAAAGAATGAAAGTTTCGTAAGCTAAGAGAATGTTTTGATTACTTATCATTTTTCTCATTGTTTAGGCCGATGTGCATTTGGACTCGATACCGATTTACAAAATAATCCAAATAATATATATTTCAAGAAAGTGGAAGAGATTTTTACTACTAACTTTAGGGCACATATTGTTTTCAAATTTGCTCAACTTGCACCTGGAATGAGAAATATTATTGGAAAAATCTTTCTTGGTATGAACAAGGCGCGAGCGTTTATTAATATACATATTTTACCTTTGATATCAACGAAACAGTTACATGAAATACCAGGTCCGTGGCTCGTCAGTCGTCTACACCCAATTATCGAGCAACGACAGCAGATGCCTACTTCACGAGTCGATGTTCTGCAACTAATGTTACAAGCGATAACTGAAGAGAAAATTAATGTAAGATAGATGTTATATGATTGAATAGAATGCTAAGTCCATTAAAAATATATTTCTCTTCTAGGATGACGTATCGAACAACAGCAAGGCAAACTATCGGCTAACTCGAGAAGAAATTATCAGCAACATCCTTATCTTCATGGCAGCAGGATATGAAACAACATCAACTGCTTTGGCCTGTGCAACATACGAGCTAGCTAGACATCCAGAAGTTCTTGAAAAACTTCAGAGTGAAATCGATCAGCTTCCATTGGGTAACGATGAGACATCTGACGAAGAAGCAAAAACTTATCCCGACTATGA
Source organism: Adineta steineri (assembly GCA_905250115.1). Lineage (NCBI taxonomy): Eukaryota > Metazoa > Rotifera > Eurotatoria > Adinetida > Adinetidae > Adineta > Adineta steineri. Next base: position 18,042 of record CAJNOI010000813.1, on the reverse strand, counting down.
TATAGTCGCTCAGATGCCCTATATGGACAAGTTCGTTTCTGAGATCTTGAGAATGTATCCCATTGCAAATGTAGCTATTCAAAGATGTGCCTCTGAAGATACAATCGTACAAGGAATTAAAATTGAAAAAGGTATTTTTTTCTAAATCACTAAAGTATCATATCTCATAGTCTTCAAAATTTATCCTTTGAAGGTACGGTAGTGTATGCTGATGTATATTCAGTCCATTACGATCGTGAACTTTGGGGTCCTGAAGACCCTTATGTATTCTTTCCGGAACGTCATGATATCAAACGACATCCAATGGCTTATCTAGCGTTTGGAGCAGGACCACGGCATTGTATTGGCATGCGCTTTGCATTAATCGAGATGAAAATTTTACTAGTACGACTACTTCGCGAGTATTCAATTCTACCCGGTGACCATCTCGAAAGCAAATTTAACATTCGTGAACGATCAGTCATCGCACCAGAAGAAGTTTGGGTGAAACTAGTAAAAAGAACTGCTTGAGAGGCATTCATACAATACTTTGATATGTAAAACTTAAGAATAAAAACAAGTATAAACGATTTAAGCGCTTTTTTATTACAAATACAACATTGATAACATAAGTCATATACAACAATAATAACAACAATAATAATAATGAAAAAAAAAATGAAATTTTCATTTTTAGAGAAGCAAAGAAAGTAAAAACATTCTCATTGCCAAAGTGAATCAGATGATGTTGTCATGTACTCTGTTATAGGGCGCATTGGTGTATTAGCTATAAAGGTTCCACCAGTTGAAGTATTCATTTTTGTATTTGTAAATGGCATAAATTGAGAAAACTAAATATTTAATTTCATAAAGAAAAGACACATTGAAAGTAAAAAATAAATAAAAGTGTATAATTTACTTGATCATGTGTGAATGTTGATGTTGAATTTTGAATATTTGCATTATTGTGAGCCATCGCTGGATGCACAGAATATGGGTAATTTTGCTGAAAAATAATTTAATTAAACAATGAAAGAATGTATTTCTATATGATTTACTTGAATTTGAGATCCGAAATTAGTTGCTTGTTGATAGAGATTATTACCAAATGAGACGGATTTTTGTGGAGGTACAAAAGGAGAATGTTGAGCTGGAGGCGGATAAACAAAACCAGTAGATGAAGCTGAAATCAAGAAAAAACACATTTTATTAAACCTTTTACAGCGATTCGATGTGTATAGAAAATAATTTTATTGTTTTTCTCTTTCTCTCATAGGTATTATGCGGTAAGAATGAGATGAAGACATACAAATTCAATCCTCTGTTATGGGTAGTAAACACTAATAACTCGAAGCGAGCTATTCGCCAACTAAGAAAATAAAAACCTTCTGTTCTAACTGTGATAAATTCTTTTTTGTCTTGATTATTCTTATAAGAAGCATTATGCTATGGAACAAAAAAACTCCCGAAGACACAGCAGATGACACATTACGTTTAACCACCCTTATCTCTGTATAGTTTCTACTCAACAAATTTATTAACTAATGTGAATTAAACGTACGAGTAGAATGTTGTGTTGATATTGGTCGAATATTCATTCCTGAAGCCGTTGTTACTGATGTTTGAGGTGTATTAAATAAAGCCATAATTTTTTCATTAGTCATAACTCCACTATTATTTGTTGCAGAATCATTCGAAGAATAAAATGCACTTTCTAAGTCTTTATCAATATTTTGTACTGTTGTATTTCCATTAGTACTATTCTGAGATGTTGTTGTTGTTGTAAATAATTCATGTAAAGGATCAAGAATATTAGATGAAGATACAGTTGTTGAATTCACATTATTTGTAGGAGATGACAATGGTTCATCTAATAAAAAGCATATAATTATAAATTCTGTTAAAATTTAATAGGGCTCTACCTAAATTTAACAGATTTTGATTATTATTCTCCACAATAGGTGTTGTGATAGAGGATGATGATATTTGCCCAGTTTGTTGTACAGGATTATTGTTCGTTGCTGGTGTAGCAAATGGTTTTATTTTAGGAGCATGTTTTTCCATCTAAATAAATAATTTTATTTATAATTAATAACTTCTATAAAATTACTTGTCTAGAATCAGATGTTGTTTCTATTTTTCGTTGATGTGTTTCAGATTCAATAAGCTAAGAAATTATAAAAAAAATATGTTTTATAATTCAAGAATATATAAATAGTATTGTAAAATAATCACAAGACAACACACTGACATCAATAGGCACCGTTATTTCAGGTGGAATCCATTCTTTTGCAATCCATTTACGTTGTTCATATTTCGCTCGAATAAATGCTTCTAATGTTCTAAAAAAAATAAAATAAACAAATTTATTTAATCAACACTTGTTTTGTTACATACGAATCTGACTGTGGTCGTCGAAATCCATCAGGTAAATTGGCTTCATAAACAGCACGTGCACGACTATTACTCATTGCTTGCATTGACTATTCATCAGAAAAGAAATTTTCATATACAAGATAAAATCTAAATATTTTTTTCTTACAGCAATTTGTTCACTTGTCCAAGAATCTAAATTAACTGACTTCACTTTTGATATATGTACACCTAAATTTCGATGAAAACCAGCACAACGAATACAAATAAATACACCTATATTCCAACTAGCCCATCGTGGACCTGAATAAATTAAAAAACTAATTATTTAATCAAAGAAAACTTTTCTCTTATTTTACTTTTAGTGTCACAATCAACACAATATTTATTATCTTCTTCTTTGAGCATTTGTGAAAGTATCACTTGATATTTCTCTTGCATTTTAGATTTTTCACGTTCAGAACGTACTGCCATTGAGAATTTGTTCTAAAACTAAAAACTTATATTATTCCATATCATATAAAATTAATAAATCTATTATCAACGGAACAAATAAACGTCTCTTCAGCATAAAATATCATAATAAAATTTTATTGGATTAATCAAAATTACCAATCAGATTTAATGTGTCAAAATATGTCACTCATTGCAAATATATTTTTATATAATTTAATTCAATGTGAGAAAAATAATAAATTAATTTTTTTTAAAATCACCTGATTCTATATTTTTATTGACTAACTCTACTGAACATTCACTTATATATAGTACAAGAGATCGTTATTTTGATCATAAATCATGATGTTTCTTTGCAGATTAATGATAGAAAATAATGAGCCGCATCCGTCTTGTCTATAGATTCGTCAGTAGATAATCAATATCTTTCTATTCTTACCGTACAAAATAGAAGAGCGAGAGAAAAAAAAAAGTCAAGTACGATCAAGCAAGCAACTATAAGTATATAATACAATTCGCTGTTAAATAACTTCTGTAGAGTATTTCTTCTGGAAGAGTTAATAAGATTGCAGATGCGAAACGATAATACAATCATAGTGATAACTAACTGCTAGTTGCTTCTAGAATAATACAAAAAAAATCAATCATCATAACAGATTTTCTTACGCATTTATCATTGTTAATTGGAAGTACATCATCTTTAATTCTATCTAACTTATATTATATATTTTCAATTCAGAAAATTATCTATTAAAATTGGTAACCATACTTTAGATTTTTACGGCAAGACATAGTATACTTAATCATAAATATTCATACTCGAAGAATGACAGCTTTAAAGGACAAAGAGATAGTTATCTATAACATACAAATAATAATAGAGACAAAATCCTTGGTTTATTTTCATATGTTAAATACTCAATAATAGTTCTAAAGGTTTATAACACATTTTTCTTTTCCAAGAAATGACACTTGATTATTTTATATTAATAACACACCTACTTGAATTCTTATCTTTGTGAAAACTACTAAATGAATAATAAATGAAAAATTCTCTTTTCCCAAATGTATGATTCTATTTTTTTCTTCTTTGCCGACTATAATCAATTGATTAAAAGATGTTATTATTGAGAATATCGATAGTATAGCATTGATCTTTTTATCATGCTATGTATAATTCTTCTCAATTTCTATATCAATCTACAAGGTAAAATATATTTTTCTTAGTATAATACCAAAGTGTGATTTCTCATTTTCAACGGTGCATAAAACACGTTTGCTAATTGATAACTGTCTATTCGCAACAGTACTATTTATGTTTACAACAATACCAAAGTATATACTCAACAGTTGTCTAAATGCCGATATCTCTCATTCTCTCCCTCTCTTTCTTTTTCTTATGGTATCTATTGTTCTTGTCGTCTATCGCATAATATTCTAGAAAGCTATTACAGACTTATATGAGTATATATAGATATATATATGTACATATACGATAGTTCAGAGTATATCGACAAGCACTTATTGTTATATATATAAGATTTTTTTTGATGAATAACTATTCGATTGGAAGCAGATTTTCAAATGAAACAATAATAAATCTGGTTTGATTTGGACGAACGACATATTGTGTTTTCTTTTCCTTATCTTCTCAATATTCGATGATTTAATTATATATACTCATCAGATGTCTCTTCTTTATTATCGAGTTTTCAACGAGATAGTTGATGTCCTTCGTCAACGCATAGCAGTGAGGTAAGTAGTAATTGAAAACAAACTCATTCATATGATTAGATTTATCTCGTTTAATGATGTACAAACGTATGTTTTTTAGTTTTCGTCTAGAGAGACAGAAGGGAAAAAGAGAGGAATTAGTAGGTCAAAATACATTCTCGAAATAAAACAATGACATCAATTGAAAGGTTAGTTAAATTTGACATATTTTTTCTATTGTATTGTAGACATCCGTCTATTATAACATTCCGACATTCTTATAAGAGAATAGAAATAGAAATAAGTCAAGATGTATTTTTATTAATGAAAAAGAAATAGAGTGTTTCAATTAAAAATGTTTTATTACTTATATATATATGAGATAATTCAGCAATTCTGGACAGGAAATTCCGAGTGGCGATTCGGCTGGTCCATAGATGCCCATATGTTTCCGCAACTGACCTTTTTAAACTCACTAAAGAAAAACCCCTAGAGTTCTATGTACAAAGATACATTAAAAAGCGAATAGAAAAAATATATAAGACTGACCTGGGATCCTCTTACTTTCTTCATGACATTTTTTATTGGGATAAATTTCAAAAAGAAAAAAATGACTCAGTAGGGCATTATTTTAGACTGAGGAGAGTGAAGCAGCTATTGACAAGACACGAGTCGCTGCTGATCAATTGGATTAATTTCGTGGAATCAGCAGCAAACAAAAACTAAATCCCCTACCTAATCAACATGAGCCCCTATCGATAATATATTATGAAGGATAACTCAGTTAGAACTCAATGAATCATTTGCACCTTACTTTATTTCAACCGATAGAATGTTACCCCTTCTCCCACCATTTCTTCTATTCTTCTTTTCTTTTTTCTTAGTATGTAAGCACTCAAGAGTGTAACATTTAATAAACGCATAAACCAAAAAAAAGATAATTCAGCAATCAGATGATGTCTTTGTGATACAGAGTAATCGACAATGAATGGATATTCCTTCCGCTGAAGTAGGTAGAATATTCCAATAAGTACATATATATATATAATATAGATTTTCTGTAACTCAAAGTTTTTGCAATCATATAAATACTAATTAATCAGAAATTAGCTAAATAATCAACGTATGACATAATCTAGCATTATGCGAGTAATTTGAGAGAAATAATGATTACTAACTCAGTTAGAATTATCTCAACATCTGATGATGAGATTACTCGAACAATATAATCATTTTATCATAGTAGTTTGATATAGAAGACAAACACCAATTATTTTTTTTACGTCAATATAAAAATGATTTTTCATATTCACACTGTGGTGGTGGTGTTGTTGTGAGAAACTTCTTTTGACAATTAGTATCACATATACATCACTTGTTTAAAATTTCTATAAACATTCAAGATATTTTTTCCACGAATCTTTATCGATTCCCATCAGCATGATCAGACTAAAATCATTATTTCATTTTCAATTACTATTTTTTTTACATAAATTTCAATATTAATTAATATAAAGAATTCTGTTATCAGATCTACGCTAAAATATAGTAACATTATTATTTAATACATAACTAGACTTACATTCTATGAGCAATCATCGTTTGAAATTATCATATTATAAATTAATTAATACTTTCTTACAATGTAAATACATACGATGACTAATATTCACATGAGAATTAATATTATATCTCTTAATCAATTACTCATAATGATGTTACTATTTCTTTAACTTCCATGCACGGATATGTATATATACATATTTCTTCAATCATTTTATTATATCTCATGAGAAATTTTATGTAGAATTTCTTCATCTATCTCTCTTAACCATAAGAGGGACAGTATGTGTCTAAGCTTATTAATCGTTGCGCATCCTCTTGAGTAAGCCAATGATTTCCTATACGTGTCACTCGATCAAGTGTAATGATATTACAAGAAACGGCTCATTGAATGCCCAAAAAAAAATAGAAAAAAAGAAACAGAATATATACATATATATAGATAGATAGATAGAAATACTTATTTCTTTATTCCGTCGAAAGAAATAAGTGTATTAGAATTAGCCTATCGATTCAAATTGAGAATAATATTGCTTACAACGATCGAAGAATGAAACAAGAACAAGTAAAGGTAGATGTTTTGTTATAATTTGTCTTTTTTTTTGTATTAGTGATCTATTCAAGATCAAACATCTTTTATTATTTGTTCTTTTCTTCTATTATTTCTGGTTGATTGCTTGGAATTCATATCCTTAGGAGAGAGATTCTTGATAATATGTGTTGAATAATCAAACAAATGCAAATTGTTTTTTAATTAGAAAATCTATTAACTAATATAACAAAAGCATGTACATGCTTTTATACATAACATTCAGTGCTCTCATCAAATGTACAAGTATGGAGTTGAAAAGAAAGATAAACGTGTTATATTTTCTGATGAAATTATTAAATCTCGACCTAGATCATTTTCATTAGAATATGATGAAAAGTATTCATCTAGTATTTCTAGTATATATGATAATCTTATTATTCCAATAACAAATGGATATCTTTCGTGAGTATTTCTAAATACAAAAAAAGATCGATTAATAGAAACAGATTTATTCTTTTTTATTTTTATTTTCATAAAAAAAGAAAACATATGTTAAACATTTCATATAATAGAATCGATCATATTGATGATAGACATATGTGTATATGAAATTTGATCGAGTAATTTGTGAGCATAAAAGCATTTCTATCTTATTGTTCTATTGAGTAATGATATCGATATCTTTATAATTCTGTAATTGATTTATACTATATATATTAATGTTTTTGGTATTTGAAATTATATCATAATGTTCTTTAATTTGGTCAGGAACCAACGACGAAATGAGCTGCTTAATCAGCAGCAAAAAGAAGGTGCTGCACAGAATTCAATACCTGATAGTCTTCATTCACAACGCATGGCTAAGTGTAAAAATTGTTGTAAATCTTTAACAACATTTATATTTTCACGTGTGGGACTTTGTTTACTTGTTGTGGCATATGCATTTGGTGGTGGTATGGTATTTCAATTTCTTGAAGCACCTTATGAAGGTCGAGTTACTGAAGGTGTTCAACGACGTTTACATATAACTGTTGAAAAATTATTTAATACAAGTGAACAATCAAAAGTTTTATTTAAAACTAATTGGACATCAATGGCAAGACAAATTCTTGAAGAATATCAACAAGAATTAGTTCGTCAAACAAAACGTGGTTATCAAGGTGAACGTAATGAGGATGATATTAAACAATGGAATTTTCCAGGTGCAATTCTTTATGCTATTACAGTTATAACAACAATTGGTAATTAATTAAGAAACAAAAAAGAATTTATCTATAATTTATTATTATTTTTTTAGGTTATGGACATATTACTTGGTATGAATAGTTCATTTTAATTTTGTTTTGATATAGAATATGAGAAATATAGTTTCAATTGATATTTATGGTTTATTGAAGCTTAATTATTTTTACATCAATCTATAACAGTTCTATTATAGTTGTTATTCTAATATTCTTATTTTGAATCAGCAAGTGTCTAATAATAATATACATATATATATGTATGATAAAAAAGAAGGTCATATCAAATGACTTTTGACAGAATAATATTTGTATTTTATGAAGCAGAAACTGATATCAAAAAACGTACTATTCAGTATATGTACACCCACACCCACCCATCTTTTCAAATGGGAAACTTTTGTTTTTTCTTACCTCTATTGTGTAGTATATAGCATAAATAATACGAAAAGATCATGACGAATATTCTATATTTAAGAATATATGTAGAACCGTTTCTTTCAGATACTGATTTCTGTTTGATGAAATATAAATATTATTTCGTCACTAGTCTTGATGTTTACTTGAATATTATTAGATATATCATTACAAAATATAAAATTTTTCTAAATTAAGGTTATCATAATAGTCTCGAGCTATGAAAATCATCAAATTTCAAGAATTTATATCGATATTTTTGAAATAATAAATAAATGTCTATAATTTTGTATCATTCTTAATGAATACCTAACATGTTTCATGAGCACTATATACTCAATTTGAATATTATGAACAGAAGTATTTCGAAGAAATAGTAGACTTTTTTTTTGTATTTTAGTAAAACTAATTATGGAAAAATAATGACTATGATTTATGCGATATTTGGAATTCCCTTAATGTTATTATGTTTAGCAAATATTGGTTCAACGATGGCTGATGCATTTCGTTTTATCTATTGTAATGTATGTTGTTCGTATTGTAATTTAGTAAAAAAACGTCGTAATCTTCGTGCATTGAAATCTGTTGAATTATCACATAATACATCATCTTCTCTCCCAACAACATCAAATACTCATTCAACTGTTCTATCAGATAATATTCAAAGTCCACCATCATCAAATGTGGTTGAATTTGTTGATAATTTTAATGTTGATTATCGTAAACAAACAATACCAATTAGTGTTACACTTTCATTATTATCATCTTATTTAATACTTGGAGCTGTACTTTTTAGTGAATGGGAAAATTGGAAATTTCTCGATGGTGCTTATTTTTGTTTTGTTACACTTGCTACAATTGGTCTAGGTAAAATTAATTATTTTTCTTAAGAATAAATGAATATTTTCTTATTTTGTTTTTTCTTTTAACAAGGTGATCTTGTACCAGGTAAATCAATAACATCAACACAAGTTGAAGGTAAACTTGTTATATGTGCACTTTATGTTTTATTTGGTCTATCATTAATGGCAATGTGTTTTAATTTAATGCAAGAAGAAGTACGAGCAAAATTTCGACGATTAGGAAATAAACTGGGTATTATTGATGATCCAAATTTTTGGTAATTATTAAAATAGTTTTTTTTATGCAATTAATCTATGTATTGTTGTTGTTGTTGTTGTTGTTACCTTTTCTTTTGTAAATGTTTCAAATCAAAAAAAACAAAATATATGCTTTAATGTAGTTCATAAAAGAGAATCGATTTTTTAATATCAGTTGAAAAAACAAATTTATTGAAATAGTCTGATGATGTGTGACCTAAAATTTCCTTGTGTAAATTATACCAAGATAAGTAAACTGTACCAAAAATTTAATTATGTAGAACTTACGAGGAAACATCCTCAACTGTCGGATCGCTTTTCGATCTATAATATAATTGTAATATCTATCAAATAATCTTAATTCAATCTTGTGGAAATATTATTGGAAAAAAACTATGATTAATCAACGGATATAGAAAAAAAAAGAAACAGTGTCGCTCTATACTGTATTACAAACAATAACTTCAATCTTTTTTTTTAACTATATTCTTTTGCTACTAAGAATACTAATGGATCGTATCCTTATATTGTTGCCTTATAAACTTCACTTGTGAAGAAACCGAAAGTTGATATTATATTTATTCGTAAATTAATTAAACGAAAGAGTTGATCTTCGATGGATCTATATCTTTCCATTTAGATATTTAACGTTAAGTAACTTATTATCGTATATACAGTACTTCTATCGGTAGTTATGTTGTTGGTTGAAAGTCCTTTTGTCGACACCGTATAGAGGAAAAGTAATCATAATGTAATATTTCTTGTTTTTAGGGTGTGGGTGAGTATGTGTATTTTCGAATAACTCACGCCCACATCAGCATGTATACCTACAATCACTCATCACACACAATCAAACTCACACCCACATCCACCCTCAGTGACGATTGAATGTGAATGATCATTATTTTTTGCATGCACTCAACGACTATCCGATTAATCATCTTTGCTCCCAAGCATACAAAGATAATTAAAAATATGTGAACCTTTGTCTCGCTCGTAAGAAAATATATACTATATAGTTATCTTTCGACGAAGTATGAATAATCATGTTATCTAGCTTTTTAGTAAATCAATATCAATAGATTGATAAGAGTACTGGTCACATCTTTATCAGGTTTTTATTTACAGACTATTATAATTATAAAGTTTGATTGATTTACAATCAAAATTTTATGTAAAATAAGAGAAGTTTATTCTAAGAAAAAACTATTTTTATAACAATCTATTAATATCTTAGATACAGTATGACATTGTTTTCTTGTACTCTTCTATAGTTAATACTAATAAGCAGGGTCGCGAGAACATAGTCATTCGGCTAGATTATTTAAAAGAAATTATTTTCTTTTATTGATTGTTTTTTACATGAAATAGAATATGTATTTCTCAATGGAACAAACGTACTAACTGTCATGCGAGAATAATAAATAAGAAAATAGATGCGTGACATTAAGAATAGCTGTCTATAGTCATTAAGATGTTTATTATTCCATCATGTTGCTTTGTCTGACAAGACATTATTATCTTTTCTACATATACGGACAAGATTTTTAACAAACAAAACCGAGATGACAAATAGTAGTGAAACAGCTTTTGAAAATACTGAAATATACTGGCCAAGAACTCTTCGATTTTGGCTACTACTTATTTTTGATATTCCATCTATAATATGTTCACTTTTTGTTCTTTATCATTTATTAATTAATCGAGCTTCTCGTCATGCTTTACATAATCATACTATTATCGTTTTATTAAGTATAGCACTTTGTTTTCAATTAACGGATATTCCATGGTATCTGGATTTTATTCGAAAAGGTTCAGTTCGACCACAAATACAAGCACGTTGTCTTATATGGTGGTTAGTTAATTTAGGATTTTATAATACAGTTTCACTTATTCTTGCGTGGACATCAATTGAAAGACATATACTTGTTTTTCATGATCAATGGACATCAACGCGTAAAAAACGTTTTTTCGTTCATTATCTTCCATTAGTAGTTCTTATTCTTTATTCAATTACTTATTATACAATTGTTATTTTTTTCCCACCATGTAAACATGATTATAAATATAAATTACCTGTATGTGCTGCATCACCATGTCATCTTTTTCATCCAGTATTAGGTGTATGGGAAATGGGAGTTCATGGTTGTTTATCGACAATTATTGTAACTTTTTTTAGTATTGCTTTACTTTTACGTGTCGTACATCATAAACGTCGTCGTCATCGAGTATTTCGTTGGAAAGTATATAGAAAAATGATTATTCAATTATTATCAATATCTGCACTTTATTTATTATTAAATTTTCCAATTATGCTTTTCTCTGTTGCACGTTTTTTAGGCTTACCAAATCATGTTGGTGTACAAGCACAACAGATTACTTTTTTCTTAACATATTGGGTAATGTTTCTTTTACCATTTGTAATTTTATCATCATTGCCTGGTTTACGAAATAAACTCTATATGATTGGCTTATTAAAACGTCAACGTCGAAGTACTGTTACTATAACAATGAGAAGACTTATTAATGTTCAAAAAAATCCATTACATTGTGCGTATATTGGATAATGTGTGTGCGATAAAAAAATATTCCAAATATAAGATATATGTTATAATAATATGAGATTATCAATAAATGTATATTAAATATGTATAAAAAATATTGAATATTTGTTCGTTTTTCTTTCTTTCACAATAAAGTTATTTTGACATAGTCAATATTCATTTCGAAACGTATAACTCTATCTATGATTAAAATTTGATAAACTTTAGAATAGTCTACAGAAGAGAAAAGCGTTTAGTAAAAGACTAAGTTTATTTTATTTCGATTAAAAATTATTATAGCCTTGATAAAAGTTACTCAATCTATTTCTTATCAATCAATATGACAATAATAGTTTTTCCTTCTTGATGCAAAAGTAATCAAAGAAAAAGAAGTTTTTCTTACGAGAAAATATCATGATTATGTTTTCATAGCAAGAGAAAAAAACTCAATTTTCCAATTTAATAACATGCTAAAATTACTTTTTTCCTTGACAAAATAAACGCTTAATTATAATATTTGTACTATATAAAAACTTGAGTAAAACGTTACAAACGTTAGTATATTTTGTAATAGATACTATTCAAACCGCAAAAAAAAACTATTTTGATAAATTATTAAAAGTTCTGTTGACATTTGTTACTAACGAAATCAAACTTTGTTATTGAATTGGAAAGACTATTTTTAAATGAGAAGTGTAATCATATAGTTTGATTGAAACGAAAAATTATTGATAAAGACATGCATAGAGAAAAAGCTCGTGTTATCGTCAATAAGAAAAAATGTTCTACATTAATAGAATAATTCTTTTCTGTTTTATACAGTAGATCATAAACTGTTTGATAATTATAGAAGCATAAATAAATCAAGATGAGAATTTACTTGTTTTTTTACCGATAATAAGAAGAAAACAAATGAGTGAAAAACGTACTACGCGATACGTTTCGTACTGATGACGTGTAATAGTACAATTTTTTCTCCATTGAAAATAATTATATCTATAAATACATAATTATGACTTGATATTTCTTATCTTTTTTATTGGTTAGTAAATTGCTTGTCTAATTAATAATTTATTATCAATAGACTTGTTCTGAAATGTTTCATCTAATGTTTACAATTTTCTTTGGTTGTCATTTATTTTTGTATCTATATAGATATAGAAGGTCGAAAAAAGAGTTATACGCTAAAGATGGAATGAAACAAATCTAGATTAAGAACATAAAATACGTAGCGCTATCCAAAAGTAGTAGCGAAAGTAGCTTTTTATACTTCAACTAATATTACGATACTAAATTTTTGATAAGATTTGTTTCGTCGTCATTTATACTGGTAGAAAAGCTCTAAAATCTATACGATATTAAGTAAAGTATGATTAAATACCACAGAAAAACAGAATGAAAGATCCACTAGCGTTCCGTAAGCAAAGTACTGCCCACCAGGTCTTTTGAATAACCCTAAGTGTGAATGTGCGATATGTGTTAGTAGAAAAGTTTAATTTATTCAGGTAATCAGATGTCCATTAGAACGAAAATTCTGAATTTGATAAAACTCTTGCGTTTGGTAATTTTGTGCGAAGACATTTTCTACATAGAATTTATTTTAAAAAGAAATGAAGATTACATCTAGAACCTTTAATTTGTACAAGCATAACAACGAATTGATTTTTATTGTAAGTAATACATTATATGGTTTGTTCAGCAATTCTTACAAATATATATCCTAATATTTCTCCGTGTAATTGTACATTTAATAATGATATAGATTAAAATAATAGCTGTAATTCAACGCCATCTCTTACTTATACCTAATTAAATTTTTACAATACTAATCGTTTTTATCATAATTAAATGCAATTAGTTATCTACAAAGATTTGAGATAAAATCAAGAATTTCGATGTCGGTCTAAGTTTTAGTTAGTTTCTATTATAGTTGATCAAGTCTAGATTGATCATTGAGATCAAGGTTGAAATCAATATCAATATCGGCGATGTGATTTAATATTTATATATAATACCTAAGTGCAGTTGTAGTTAAAATTAAAGCTGCTTTAGTTTGTTCTATTTCATGTTATGCACAACAATACTATACATAATACTTCACATCATGAACATAAGTTATTATTATAACTAGTATTAAACGTACTCCAATATCTTCGAATAATAGAGATACAATTACTTCCGAATTAAATGTAGTAACAATTTTACTTGCATTGTCACAAATTTAACAAATGAGAATCTATTAAATACATCAGCAGTTACACTTATAACTAATCAAAAACAATGACGACATAATTCATTATGATTTCGTTAATAGAATCAAACTACTACTACCACGATCTCTATCAATAGTTACACAAAAACCTATATTTAATGACAATATATCTTCAATTCCGACTATGGAAAGTTTAACAAATTGCTCCGTTATTTGCATAGATCATACATAAAAATGGAATGACATGACTTTGAACTGTTATTCATATTCTTCTGATAAATATTCATTTTTTTTTGACTGAATAGAAAGAAATATTTTTTCGATTTATTTAGAAATATGATTTTTGACAATAATAAAACTTTAAATTCATTTATCTAAAATCTACTGACTTGATTTATAATGAATACATTGATCATATATTTTTTGTTTATTTTATTCTCACTTCTAGAATAAAATCTTCTAACAAAAAGTGAAATCTATTATCGAAATGAAAAGAAAAGAAAAGAAAAGGATAGAATGAATAATAAGATTATGAGAAATATAACTAGGCTAGGACGGATGACATAATATAAAAGTTTGATTTTTCTTTTTTCTTTATACAATTAACTATTAATTTGGTACAACTTGTCCAAGTCCACTTTGTTGAAGAATATTTGCTACAGCTGGATTTGCTCCATCATATAAAGTTGCACGGTATAAACTGTTACTAGCACCATCTCCACCAGCACTATTTCCATAATTTGTTGGATAATTAACTCCTGTTGAATATGATGGTGTACTACCATAGCTTTGGCTTTGTTGAGGAGGATTACTTTGAGCAGCCCATTGTCGAAATTCTTCTCGACTAACTGAACCATCTCGATTTGTATCAACTTGATTAAACATTGCTCGAGCAACATCAAATTGTTGGTGTTGTTGTTGCTGTTGTTGTTGTTGTCCGTCATTACCACCATAAGAACTATTATTCGCACCACTAAAATCAAAACTATCATTTTGACCACTTGCATTTATTGTTCGTGCTGTATTAAACATATGTTGTTGATAATTAAGTGAATCAACGGTTGTATAAGCTGGACGAACGTTAATACCGGGTGGTAATTGACCATTGTCAAAATCACCACCTGATTGAAAAGCAACATTAAATCCTGCCATAGCACCATAATCAATATCTAATATAACATCTTTAAAAGCATCAGGACCGAGTAATTCATTATAAACTTGACTTGCTGGAATTTGATTTGGAAATCTTGAAAAAAAAAACATTTTTTTTTCTTCTTATATTATTATAAATCAAAAGAAATATACTGTTGTTGTTGTTGTTGCTGTTGCTGCTGTTGTTGATTAAGTTGTGAACCACCTGGACTAATGCCACGTTGAGCCCATGATTGAAATTCATCTCGACTAATTGAACCATCTTTATTTGCATCTACTTG
Source organism: Adineta steineri (assembly GCA_905250115.1). Lineage (NCBI taxonomy): Eukaryota > Metazoa > Rotifera > Eurotatoria > Adinetida > Adinetidae > Adineta > Adineta steineri. Next base: position 2,480 of record CAJNOI010000813.1, on the reverse strand, counting down.
ATTAAATACAGCTTTAGCTGCATCAAAACGAGGATTTTGATGAGAAGAAGTAGCAGCTGAAACTGATAATGATCCAGCACTTGATGATGTTGTTGAACCACCTAAAAAAAGTTCAAATTAGTAAGAGTTATCAATATAAATCTTTCCTTTTTACTATAAGGACTAATTTCAGGTTGCATTCCACGTTGTTGATATTGTTGTTGTGCTGCTGCTACATCAATTTGAATTGGTTGTTGATTGATACTACCACTTGAACCACCTGGTGGTTGTGTTGGATATCCAGCTGGTCTTTGTGGTCCGAATACTCCAATACCTGTACCTGATAGTTGCTGTTGTTGTAAACCAGGTGGTCGAATTATTGGTATACCACCAGCTATTTGTGGTTGTGATATAGCTGTTGCATTCGAAAAACCTGTATTTGCTGTGGCAACACTAACTGAATCAAAAGTTGTATGAGTATGTGCTCCGGATACATGACTTGCTGTTGGTGAAGCACTTCGAACAGTAGTTGTATCAGCAATTGAAGTACCATCTATTGTATTGGTTGGTGAATCTGCACGTAAATTTGATTCTGTACGAGTTATATCTCCAGATGTTTCACTAGTTGCACGAATACGTTCAGATGTGATTTCAGTTTCTGAAGATGATGATGATGATGATGTACTACGTGCTGCCATATTGATTTAATACACACAAAAAAGAAATTGTCGGAGATTATTTCAAGGTTAAGTAGTAGTGTAGTGCGAACTGTCGTGACCACGAGAATAAAAAAAGAAACGAAAAGAAGTTATCGTTTGATAGCTAGAGGAAATCTACCAAGCGTAACGATCAATAAGAACGAAGGTAAACTGAATAGTAGAGAAAAAGAAAATTGAGCTCACATGCGTGCACTTGCCAACGACATATATACGCACGTCTAAAATTGAACATTACCTTGCTCGTTTCAACCGTGAGATTGAAGTAATTAGAAGAATGATTTTGTAATTTTTCTTTTCAAAATTCATATTCACGCTTTTTTTAATGATCAAAAGTTCAATGAGCATATCGATAGATGTCACAAATATCTGATTTATATAGTATATTCTTTCATATAGCTTGAAATTTCACAAGGTTTTTGTACAAATATTATTATACGCTTTTGTATATGACAGTTTAGAATGACTAATTTTGTCATCATTATTCGTTCATGTGTGACTTAAGGCGATGTACATATGTTATAAAGAAAAATTATTAATAAAGAATATTATTACATGCGTGGGTTTAAAAAAATGTTCTATTTTTTTCATAATGAATGTGTTTTTTTTATGAAGTACATCTGGAGACTGCGTTGGCACATTTTTCTTTTTCTGTTCTTTCAGCCATTATTTTTACAAAGAAACAACACAAGCTGTTACTTGCTATCATTAACTGTTGATGACACGTCGTTTATATAGTCTAAACTCACTCACTCTTCATATAGTTTTTTCAAAAACAGTTATTTAATTTCTATATATATTGAAGATAATTGTCTATCTATCATTTAATTTAATTTTTTTTACTTTTATCAAAGTTCCATGTAATACGAGAAGGATTCATTTCTCCTATTATCTATTCTATGCTTTGATGATATATCATCCTTTTTCTTCTTCGTTCTTTTTATCATTATTGATTTATTTATTTTAGATTAAGACCTATTGTTCATAGCCTACAAAATGAATATCTTTGGATTACTTTTGGTTATTTTAATAGGTAAAATGATTGATAGTATTTTAATGAAGCTAATGAATATTAATAGACAATTATATATTCATTCATTCATTAATACATATGCTTGTTTTCTTCACTCATTGTTTCGCCATATTCTGCCTAATTGATTGACAATATGCTTCTTCTTTTCTATAGCTGTATCCACTTATGAAGCATCCCCGAATGAAACCAATGCAACAAGTAGCAGCAACTTTACTGATATAACCACTACATTGACTACTTTAATTACAACAGCTAATATCACTACTACAGCAACAAACGCAACAACAGGTAATGATTTTTTTTTAAAAAATCTTGCTTATTATTTGACTAACTAATATGTTGATATCTCCTAATTTAAACTAAATTTTAATTGTTAATTTAGTCACAACTGCATCGCCTGTAACTAGTCAAACAACAACAAAAGCTTTAACTACAAGCGGAAACACTACAACTAATTTTACAACTGCTTTTACAACAGCTTCAACGGTGAATACAACAAATGCAACAACAGCAACAACAAAGCAAACTTCAACGACTACATCGAAGCCACCCGGTATAATAATCATCTAAATTTTAACTTAAAGCCTTATAAATAAACGTTTTTCTTAGGTCGTAAATTTGATGGTCTTTCATTTATTGGTGGTATGATTCTTGCGACTGGTCTTGGTGCACTTATCTTCCTTGTAATAACTTATTTACGTCGTAACAACCAACAACCTTACTCAAATTTACAATGAAACATGATATGCATG
>CAJNOI010000812.1:0-25560 GCA_905250115.1 Adineta steineri | reverse complement strand
CAATACAACACACGGAAAAATGAGAAAGAAAGGAGAGAGAGACCACTTAATTATGGACGATGTTTACAATCGTATACAATGATCGAGAAAAAAACTTATAAGAAAATAAAGACAACCTTAAAAAAGTCAAGATAATCACTGTTCAACTGAACTTTTACTATGAAATATAACAAGTACTTTTAATTTCAATCAATAGAACAATTACTATTTTTTAATATTCAGGCATTTATCATCATAGTATTTTCATTTGAAATATCGATTCTACTGGTACATTTCTTAAAGATGTAAATATAGTATAACTAGTTGTCTGTTAGTTAACAACTTTTACTTCTATAATATAATCAAGTGTTCTTAATGCAATAACTTCTAAGTTTATATCAAACTGCTCGTTGTTACCTTGCCATCAGCTTTTAGTTCAACATCATTAGATGCAATTGTTTCCTATTTCCTTTAATAAAAATCATAATCAAATGATTGTTAATAAACAGATAAAATCAAAGTTTGGTGTAACTTTTCATTGCATACTGATAATTATAATAATAAAAATTATTTTCCTTTATTCGAACTGTTATCTTGCATCGACAGTATACAAGAATTCATTCATTATATCAGTCGTAATCTATTTTTTAAAACGTCTTGCATGATTCTGTTGTTATAGTAGAAGTTGATCTGAACTTATAAACATCAATTAATAATCTGACATTTAAACTACAAGAAATCGATTGCTTTTGAAAAATAAGTAAATAACGCTTACTAAAACATGAATAATATTTTTATCGTAAATGTGATATAAGTAATACTATACTATTATTAAAATTGCTTAAGATATTAGAGAGAAAAAAAATACAACTAGGTGGTTCGTGAAAGAAATTCTTTTTACGATAAGAATATTGCAAGTGATGCTAAAATTAATTATATAAAGCCAAAGTATAATTTAATAGATATTGAACTATTTAGTTTAATTCAAACAATTTGTCAAATACTTTTTATATCACGATGTCATTGATCAGTAAAAATTTAAATAATCGTTTGTATATGATAGATATTGTTTACTTAAGGAAATAAAAACTGTTCGGTCAGAATATAGCATAAGGAATAAACACGACTATATATAAATCATAAATTCTACAACGCTTTATTTCTCTTCTACGTATGACACAAATAAGTAACGAGTCATAAATTTAAACATATCACCATGATGATCATCATCTCGTGCATCTTTATTTTAGAATGATTATACAATATATCAGTCTATTTGAATAGAAAGTATTCAGCTACATAGGCGATGGCAGAGGTTTCAAATAAATAACATTTTGATTTTACGTCTTAATTCACGTTTACATCAGATAATATATTTTCTCTATTGATCTCATAAATTAGGTTTTAATTAATAAATTATAAGTTTTAATAAGGATAAAGAAAGTCACATGATTATAATGTCTTTTAATAATTGAATGAATTATTATTGTCAACTGATGAGTTTAAATAAGCTACTGATTTTGTTTGACTGAAAAACAAATAAAGATAATGGTTGGGAGTAGTCGATATACGAAAGATAATTAGTGTTCATCTTCCCGCCAGTAGCAAACATTTAGTGTCTATTGATCGACTGCGTGATGACACATTTCCTATACGCGTGTGGGTGTCTATTTACAATCGGCTCACCTGTATGTGAACATAGCTCATGTAAATATTCACGTTCATTTAGTCAATTTTATTATCAAAAGATTCATTATAACACATATAAGAGTGATGTAATGTATTCTATAATATCTATACTTATCTTCAGTTTGTTCTACAATATTACAGTTTCATCAGAATGTGAATCAAATGCAACATTATGGACTTATTATCCTTGTTCATTTATTATTACTCCAATATCATTCAATTGTCAGCATATAACAATTAATTCATCAATTGATCAATGTACAAATAGAGAAATGACATTTTTTTGGCATTTTCCATTTGGTAATATGACATTAACTCTTCAATCAGACAAAAATCGACCATTTTTATTACGTTTATCTAAACCATCATTATCATCAAATAAATTAATTAAAAATATTTATCATCTCGTACATAACAAAGCATCTGAAGAACAATTAGTATTTAATAATGATGGAAATGCAATAATTACACTATATTCGGATAGATATAATCAATGCTCTATGAAATTTGAAACGATAAATCCAAATCTTTTTGATTATGGAACATTTATTCGAATGACAGTTTCGACTGATCCGAGTAAAAATCTTTAAAATTGTGTAATAAACTGTTTCATTTTCTTAGAACAGTACGAAAAGAATAAGTTGTTGACTTAAAAACTTTCTTTAAATATATTGTGAAATTTTTTATAGATGATATTCGATAAATAAATTCGTTTTTTTTTCGGAATATCTCAATTATTAATAGTAAAAAATGACAAAATTTGATTTAGTTCTTTGAACAGTATTTGTTCGTATTTCAGACATTATGTATGGACCAAATTCGCAAATCAATATATTTAATTGTATAAGTCGAATCATGCAGAACGAGACTCCAATCAGAACTTTATCAAAAAGCAGCATGCATACATCTATACATCTGTATTTGAGAAAACAATAAACAGATAGAATACGAATTATAATACAAAAGTTGATGAAACGAGACAATTTACAATATGATTAATGACATTAAAATCGTCTATTGAAATCGAGAATGAGATAACAGAGATATTAGAAACAATATATTTGATTATACCTAAAGTAATAGTGTACTATCATTGGAAAGATGTATCTCAATCAACTTGCTATCTCCAATATTTTGAGAAATGTACGTTTGTCACAATACTCTATATAATGATGACTTATCCCTTCATAATGGATTGAAAAAAAGAAAAAGAAATATACAATACTGGATGACAGAACCGCGAGAACGCATGACAATAGAACAAGGGTGATGATCGACGTTACTCTTTTAACATTATTTTAAAGTTTCATAGTAAAATTATTCTTTATCATTTTGTTGTCTTGTTGTATATATAACCAAGAATGAGAAAAAACATGACTTGGAATAATTAGATGTTCTATGCTTGGCTTGGATACAACGCTAGTACCATCGTATGTTCTTTGATTATATCATACTATTTGTAAAAGTTTTGAAACAGTTTAATTCGAAATCTGTATATATTGCAATAAATTATTCTAATATTATACTTAATTTAAACGTGCAAACTTCATGTATCACTAAAAGAAAACATAAAATGATTTTGTTTCTCTTGATTCAATAATAAGATGAGTGACAATGACACTAACGCATTCATATAAATATATAAAATCCAATTTTTTGTCGCAATATAATTCTTGAAAACCTGAATTAAACTGGTCACTCAAGTTGTTGTCTGCATATTCTTTGAAAGCTTATAATCTTGTATATACTGCAGTATCTATTGAATAGGTCATTTGTTAGTCTACTTAAATCATACTAATTCATTATTAAAGCAATAGCAAAACAAATATGATCTCTATATATGCCTATTAAAAACTTATTAGAATCAATACATATTTTTCTTATTCACAACGTATTATATTCTCTTTTTCGTAGAGAAGAGTCCAGTAAAAATAAATTGTTTGCTTGTCTGTCTACAGGGTCAAAAAAACATCAAACCCCGATTTTCCGGAAAAGACATTTCTAGAGGTAGTTCGATGCGGGAACTTCGAATCTCAGGTCTGTTGGATCATCATGGTTAAGGGTGAGTGAAGAGAGGGCTGAGCGGAAAGGTCAAAAAAACATCGAAAACTGATATTTCACGGTTTTCATTTGTTTGTCCGGTAAATGTGAAGAAAATGCATTTTGACGAGAAAGAGCTAAGCGAGTCCTCAGAGAAGCCTTACTTGTTCAGTATGGTACCGTTACTATGTCATGTTGGTCCTTGAATTGTTTGCCATCTAAATCACCAATACATAATTTATGCCATATGTGTTCTTGATTTGAAAACGCTGCTTCATATTCACCTTCAGTTGTTTTCTTAGCTGCTTTTGACATTGTATTGTTAAACAATTTTGGTAATACAACAATATATCTAAAATAAATATACAAATATAAATTTATACATTTCTACGAGAAAGAGCTAAGTGAGTCCTTAGACGAGCGTTACTTGTGTATCCTATGAGTAAAGAAGCCGCCTACACGAACATCGTATGTAACTGCATCTATCCTAATGATGGAACTGAAAAAACTGAATTCAAATTACTTTGTAACAATGAATTGCCTCCAGATCTATGCAAAATTTTGTCTTTTCAACAGATATGAAAGAAGATTGAGATATATACCTAGAAAGTTGTATGAAGAGTTATTTCCAAAACAATCTACTTTATATGGATGTCTTATTTTATTGATGCTGTTGCTTGTTTTTGAGCATGAGACTATATAAATTTTAATATATTAAATAAAAATTCTGTAGCAAAATCATTACTCGGCGATTAGTGATTTCTAACGTATTTTCACTTGAAATTTTGTTTTCAATTGCGTGTTGATAAAAAGCATTATTTGGAGTTTTCGACCATTGAACTGTTTTTGACAAACTGATAGATGTGATTAACAATCGATCAAACTATCTCTGTTGTAGAATCTATTACATTACGATGGTCAGATATATAATCTATGTAATATTTTCAATTGTGTCATGTTCACGTCATAATATATACAGTACATTGCTGAGAATCTGTTCCACTCTGCAAACAACTGGTCGGGGAAACAATAGTTTCGTTCGTGCAATACATTTAAGCACAAATAATAATTTTATCTTGAATTATATTAGTGATGAGTATCATAATCTAGTAAAAAGTTAAATTACTGAATAGTCACAATCCAAAATTATGAACTATATGATGATATATATATCGTGAATCCTCTAAATTTGATGTTGTTTTATTTCGTAAAACGATGTCACTAGTAGTTAGGTAATATTTATACTTTATTGGACAAAAAAAAGAAGAAAAATCAAAACATTCAGGTTTTATAATAAGGAAAGAAAAAACTATACAACTATAACTAATAATGAGTATATATATATATGAATAACAACAAGTTTTAAATACATTGAAAATAAAAGAAAACCTATACGGATTGTTTTTTTCGCGTCATAAAAAGAACATAATTTTTATCCATATCCAGCTAACAATATATTAAAAGACAGCGTCTATGCTACACATTACATAAATAGTAATAGTAAAATGTTTGTGAATTATCTACTTATTTTACATGTTTATTTTCTCTAAAGTTTAATTGCTTGTTGATAAGTATGATCATGATAATTATATGATGAATCAACAAAATCTGGTCGTGCTGTACTTCTTCCATTCATTAAATCATCTTTTTCCTTCTTCTTCTTTTGTAACCATTGATATATAACAATTGAAATAAGCAAACCAAGTAGAACAGCAAGAGCTACACATAGAACAGCTAGTGCAATAATAATACGATGCTTTAATGAAATATTTAAATCAATTTGATTCATATTTTGTTCACTTTCGTTGCTTACACGATTGGTAAATGTAAGATTCTGTGTAGGTAATGAAATCTGTTGAACTGATTGTTCTGTAACATTATGTATAGTGGTTAATCGAGAAATTGTTGTTGATTCTTCTTGATCTTCGTCACCAACATCATTATCACCATCATCATCATTATCTTGTGATTGAACAGGATGAACAACTACAAAAATAGATACACTATATAAAACATCAGAGTAACAATTATGGTGGCTTGAGTATTTTTACTAGGATTTTTTACTAAAAATAATTATCCACGAATGATAAAAATCTTACTCTTATGAATTGAAATAATACAGATAAGAATATACCACCAAATCATTATTATTGAACAAGTATTAACTAATTATCAGTACGTCAATGTATTTGTTATTTATATTGAATCAAATGACATATAGTCGTTGTTTCTTCACTTCTTTTTTTTCTTACAATGTTAAGAAAAATAAATTCGGACCGTAATACGAGCTCAAAAGAGGATGATAACGATGGCAAATACCAAATACATACATATATATATATATACACGTAATTGAAATCTTCATCTTACCACATATACAAGCATAGCATAACAAATGTTTTCTATATCTGTGTTTGATGTCGCTTTACTTTCCTTTTTTTTGCCTGTTGATATTTGATAGAATGATTTAGACGGTGATATTATAGATAATGATGCATATAATAAAAATATAAACAGAGAAGATGAAACTACATATATATTTATATTTGTGTTCTTTTTTATACCAATGTCTGAAAGTTTTAGCATATTGAACAAAGTTACTCGAAAGAATAATAATATTCAAGCAAAATCTGCTTTGCCATCGAAAATATATTGTATCCGCTAGAGTTTAATTGTAAATCTATTCTAACGCACTATACTTAAATAAATTGATGATTTAACTTGTTGAACTGCACCACCATAGATACACTCAAATATATTTGTCGCTTATGTTTCTCAATTATAAATATAAACAATCAAAACAAATAAGAGATAAAATTAGTATCGTATGACTGATTATAATAAGTACTGAGTATACATGTATATCCACATTATCCTCATATATTTTGCACGTACGATAAATTTGCATACGTAAACTTACCTTGTGAACTAATATAGTGACGTAAATATCACGTGTAGACTCCCAAAAATATTTCTACTCCTTTGTAATGACGTGTAAGGTGAAAAAGTCAGTCGTGTATATATATATATATTGGATATGATTATTGGTGAATAGTAATACATTTATCAGTCACGTATAATCGGTATAGAAAACAATTTTTTTTATTATTAGCAAACAAATCATAAATATGTGTTGGAGTTTTGAGGTTTCCATTTTTTTTGCTTGCGTTCATCTGGTATCAGCAGCTTATGTAGCATACAATCGACCACCATATACACGCCATTTTCTTTTTATTATTTTACTGTATTTTATCATGGAAAGTTTACAAGCATTACAATGGTTTTTTGGAGCTGAAACAAATCTTAAAAATTCATGCTCAAATATGAATACATTTTTAACAATAATCATCTATACACATCTTCAATTACAACCATTAATATATGCTTCATTATCTACTAAAAATGATAATCGTTTTGCTTGGTATATGTCATTATGTACTTTCGTCGTAGCTATGGCGAATTTTATTGCTGGTTTTTATATAAAAGCTAGTGGTTTAGAGTCCATGTCGCTTAATGAACAAACAAATTATGGTTTACGAACATGTACTTATGAAGGTAAAGATAATCATCTTGTATGGAAATTTGCTATAGCGTCATTTCAACTTCAACCAAATCATTTTGTATTTATGGCAACAATTACAATAACGTTTATGTTACATTATGATCGTATACTTCAATCAACGATTTGTATTCCTTTTTATCTAACAACACTTATTAGTCTTTGGTCAATGGGTGGTGTTAATGCTGAATTCTCTGCTCAGTGGTGTCTAATAGCTGCTTTTGTTAATATTCCTATCGTTATTTATACAACTATACATGCAAAAAACAAAAAAAAACAAAATTGAAATTTGTAGATTGAAGATTAATTTATATTTTACATTATAATAAAGAGTAATATCAGTTAGTTTTAAATACAGTGAAGAAAATAAATATTGTTTCTAATCTGTCGCAAAGCATGGGTGTAATTGCATAACGTTTCATAAGAAAAACATGTTTATTTTTTTCTTTCGATATATAAAAAAAGAAATGACAGAAAAGAAAAAAAATTATATTGCAAAACATATTCCGTTTCTCTTAAATAATAATAAATTCACGAAAGAGATCTTCAAAAAACTAAACAAAAAACCAATGACGGATCGATTGATAATACTCGAAATTTTAGTGACAACCTTTACATATGATTTAATGATCAAACGTAATGAATATGCATTTTATAAATATCATGCATGGCAAAAACGACATTTACATATCCGTCTGAAACTATATTATACACTATATTAATATAAATTATTAAGCATTATTTTAGATATATTTGCTACTGATAAAAAAATTAGTTTACCCCATAAATCTTAAATTTCATCACATTGAGATTTCCTTACACGTAATGCTTACTTAAGTAAGTGAATTCATTAGAACTAGAATAGATCGTCTATTTCTGAATATTAGTATCTGATTTAAAGATAAGAAGATGATAGTTTTTTGCTTGTCAGTAATACTACATAATAGGCAGTATATAAGAATAAAAAATAATTTCATAGTTAAATGATTATAATATGGCTAGTTATTTATGTTTGAATAGTTTTATTCGAATCCTTAGAAATAAATGAATAAAGGCTTTCTAATATAATAATTTGTTTTCTTTCAACTTAAGATATTAACAAAAGTCAGAATATCGGACGACTCTTAAGCATATAAATAGAGAATATTTTTGTAAGAAAAATCGATAAGGTATTACTGAAGTGGCTGAAAGAGGAGAAAGAGCTATTCTGTATACCTTTGAAATTAATCGAAATAGATTTTTTTTGTCAATAAATAAATATGATACTACTTAATCACATTATTCTAGGTAAAAAATCTCAAATATTTTACATTTTCTTTCTTTTCTTGCTTAATCCTACAATCATTTTTATATTGTATATATACCGCTTGTTTCGCTAAGAATTTACATCTGATATTTTCAATTACAAAACAAGATTGAATAATGAAATTATTTCTACTACTTCTCACGATTATATCGATAAAAATAGTTATAAAGGCTGAAACTATTTTAAATGGTCAATGTCCATCTCCTCGGTATGTTTCCAGTGGTTTATCGTGTTCAACTGAAGGTGATGATAGTCCTTGTCCATGGGATTATAAATGTTGCCCACTGATTGATGGTATGAAATGTTTTAGTCCATGTCCAGAATTTACTCAACCATGTACTATTCAATGTCCATTTGGTTTAAAAGTTGATCCAGTACCATGTTATGTTTGTGAATGTGCATCAGATCCATGTCTTTCAACTACTTGTCCTCTTGGAACTAAATGTATTTCAAAAGATTTTGAACCATGTGCTATACAAGGAAGATGTGATATGAAGACTGAATGTATCGATGACCCATCTATCCATGTTGATCCTACTCCAAAACCAAAGAAATGTCCAGATTATTGGTCATCGGTGGGAGATAATTCACAAGCATGTAAGGGTCCAGATGCTTTATGTCCAGGTGAAGAAAAATGTTGCCAAGCTCCAGCAAATAACTTTGGTCCACCAAATGGAGTTGGTAGTTATTGTGTTCAACCATGCGACGATATATCGAATTGTACTCTTCAATGCCCTCATGGCTTAGTTAATGATGGTAGTTGTCAATTTTGTCAGTGTGCTCCTAATCCATGTGATGGAATCACATGTGCTTTTGGTGAAACGTGTCGACTACTTCCAACACCATGTGCACATTTTCCAGGACGACCACCATGTCCTTTGACGCCTGTATGCATGAAACAGTATTTATCAGAGTTTATTCATTGATTTTTCTTACATACATATTTCATAATAACATCAAATAAAATTTATGTTCTGAAAAACAGATGATACATTTAGTTTAATATCTTTGTAGTTCATGTACGGCATGATTATTTGGTAAGAATTTTCGAATATATTTATATTTATAATACATCGATTCTTATCATTAAAAAGTAAATCATTATATGAGGATTAATTCTGTTATTACTTTTAAGATTTGTTATTATAATAAAAATAAGCCTGTTATTGAATATAATATCACATTACAACAAAAATACGAATGTCTATGTAGAATTTAAAGCGAGATAGACTCATCCAGATAATTTTGACGAATATTTTATTCAGGCACAAAGACTTAACAATTAAATAGTTGTTATTCTCGTTGAAATAAAATATGAATTGTATGCCTGGTTTTAATAAGACTCTATTCTAGCTAATAGTTTTGATAACTCTATATCAAGTACAATAATGCAATAGATTAAGAGATTAAAACGATTAGATAGGTGATATCTTTGTCCAATTATTTCTACAGAGTCTATCCCTATACTTCTATGTTAGAAGATACATCTGTTCAATATATTGAGTAACACTAATTCATGGGTTAGAATGTACAGTGTATAACCTTCAAATATTATTGCTTCATTTAAATCAACCAGTCATAAAACATACAGAGACGCTCAAATTATGTTCTCTTTCTCGTAGAGAAGAGTCCAGTAAACATAAATTGTTTGTTTGCTTGTGTGTCCGCAGGGTCAAAAAAACATCGAAAACTGATTTTTCACGGTTTTCATTTGTTTTTCCGGTAAATGTGAAGGAAATGCATTTTTACGAGAAAGAGCTAAGCGAGTCCGCGGAGGAGCGTTACTTGTGTCTTTATTTTGCAACAGTTCATGTGCACATTTATATACTTCAGAGCTTTGAATAATCTAACACTAAATCTAATTTTATGTATGTATAATCAATAGGAGAAATTCTTCGAGATGACTATTGGCAAATACATTATTATATTCCATTTATCTTATTATTTTTGTATGTGTAGATATGTTTATTATTGATTAATATTTATTTTATTTATACATATCATTCTTTTTCAGCTACACATATTTTACACCATATGAAAAAAATTCAGATAAGTAAATAGTCAAGAGAGTCTAATATTGAATAATATTCAAAACTATATAAATTAATATTGTTTGTTCAGTTTAATTTCGATTGAAATTAAAATAATGAAAGAATTGTTGTTTTAAATATTGTCGAAGTTCATAATTATAGATAAATAAATTAGTAGAGATACTTACATTTTGAAATCAACTGCTGAAAGAATATGAACAGGTGCCTATCCAACAATAAACATGGTGGAAACGAAAAACATATGTTTGATTATATGTATATCACGAGTACGTTTTTGATGATTGATAATCTTGTTACTATGAGGCAATGCGGCTGTTGTTGTAGCATGAACACGGAGCGTCGAAGCTCGTACGGAGAAAAAAATAATTAAATTGAAGACAACAAAGAGAATCGAAGGAATTATGACAATAACCAATAAAAAATATAACGAAGTCCAATCAGATGCTGGTTTATAATATACACATTCCTAAAAATAACATTAAAAAAAATAAATTCTTCTTGTAAATATTCGATTATAATTTTTGTATTATGTTATTCTTACCCCGACAGCAATAACAATAGATGGTATTGATAAAACAATAGAAATCATCCATCGTATAAGAAATGATATAAAAAATCCTATTCGAGTCTTTAATAATCTCAGATTTGGATAGATAATTCGAAAACATCGACTGATCATAATTAATGCTAAAGAATAAACTACTAAACAATTGAGAACTACTGGTAAAAATCCATTATAAATGCATAAAATAATAGACTCATAGAGAATTGCTGGATAAAAAATAAACAATGCAAAATACGAAACCCAATATATACAACAAACAATACACAGTAGACAATAATGGCCCACTAGAATATTATTTTTATTATGAAAACGTCGATGTAAGATAACTGGCAAAAGATAGATTAACATTAATAGGAAAGCAACTATTTGTATAATGAGAATGATCTGAACTGTTCCAATCATCTTCTCTATCCGAATTGAATATGAACGTTTCTTGAAAAATGACAATGTTTAATAATTTCTAATAAAATTCAACTGAATGTACACAAATATGGTTGAAACTTCACTTTATTTGTATGATGTTTCTCACACTTAAAAATTCTATTGTTAAAGTGGAATAGACGATATGATTTAGTAAAAAACGTTACTATTTTAATGTCAACGCAATTAGCAACACTTTGAACTTATTTTTTCTTTTGAACTTACATATTAATTATTTCTATAGAAATCTGATTCAAATGAGTATAAATACGTTAGAATAGTTTTTCTATTTATTCTCATTAGATCAATCTACTTATCGATCCTTATAAATAAATATTTTCATGCATATATCTAGTTTAAATTATAGATATGTGAAAGAACGTTAAGATTTTTATATGAAGCAACGATAATCTGTCGTCAATAAAGATTCCATTATCAGATTTAAAATAACTCGCTTTATTCATCATCAAATTGTAATGCACTTCGTTAGACCTTTAATATCCAATTTTATTCAATAATAATTTAGGACATTTATGAATGAGTTTATATCTATACGCATCAGAAAATCGTTTTGGTTTATTTTTGTAATGCAATTAAAATTCTCTCAGTTGTACTGAACGTGTAATATTTATATTGACGATATTATACTCTATTTTTTTAATGAGAAATATCTGATAGAAAATGCATTTTAAAACTTCACATAATAAAATGTCGAATATGATTTTATTTAAATAATTGTCTGCAAGTTTCGACATGATTATTTTAGTAAAAAAGTAATTTACTATCTCTTGTGAATGTATATAATGATTATTGTTCAGTATTTATTTTTTATTACTAACATGAATTTTACAACACCAAAATATAAAATTAGTGAATCATGTTCAAAGTTTCTTTGACTTAATCAACATTCAATTGTAAATAATGAACGAGTTATTCTTTTAAATATTGTAGAATTTTATGATTATACATGAACAAATCCATCGTATGAATGATGAAGTTTAGTGCAGGTGGAATTTATAACGCATAATAAATCCGTACTAATATGCCTGTATTTCTAGTAATAGATAAGTGTTCGTCCATTAACAACAATAATAAATAAATGTCATGAAATATTCGATGATTCATCTTAATATGATGCTTGTGCTCAATGGATTTTTTTATAAAATCAATATTATTCGTTCTGTGAGATTCGTTATATTTTTAATGCGATTCTTGCAAATATTATAAAACTTTCGCAGATACAATTAGTCTATGTTGATAAAACATATTATATGAGATATTGCCAAAAATTTAGTCTTATTATTTAAAACTTGAATGTATTATTTATCTTGTATGTCATAGTTTTAACGGCAATACTCAATTACAATTTATTTATAAAACAAAAACATAAAAGTTTTGTTATTTCTTGTGAAGATTTATTTCTCATAGAACTCTATTATCATTACAGGTTTAAATTTCTGATAGAAAAATGAATCTATATAGATCAATGTTATATCTACATTCAATTCCAATGATTGGCAATGATAAATTTGTGATAAGATCTTTTCTCTTCAAATTTCTAATAATTGTCGAATAGTTAACGAGTTTTTTTTTACATTGTTCGTATTCGATCCTTACTAGACAGGTAGAAAATACAACAAAATGAATATGATGTGACGACATACAATTAATTAATCAGTAAAAAGCAATTTCAACTCATTAAATAATTAGTACAGACAAGTTCAGTATTTCATTTTTCTTTTCTATTCATTTCAGTCGAATTCGTATATTTATAAATAAATCACTTACTTCCTATATTCGACTTTGTCAGTCTTCTATGATGTCTCTTCAAGTTTTTTATTTATTGTTGTTATAAAAATACATACTTAATATAGAATGATTACACGAAAAATCTTTTTCAATGTATGGAACTTCAAAACACGGAAAATATTCTACTATGTAGGATTGGTTGAAACAAAATTGTTGAATTACTTGGAGCATGTGAGTAAATATAAAAATATATGTAACACATTCTACTTGAGAATAAACGAAGCATAGAGAGAAAGTACTTCTGTAGGTGGATACCAACGAAAATCTATTTCTTATTTAGTCATTCGATCTGACTAATCGATTTTTTAATATGAGTATCTACGCAATTGAAATACACCATATTTTTCTATCAAAATAAATCGGTGAAGCGGAGAGAGGTATTTATTGAGTAAATATACGTCCTCTCTTATTTAAAACGTTCTAGAGCAGAATACTATATAAAGAGCCAGTATTGATCAATATAATTTATTTTTTTACCTATTTCGATTCATCATGCAACGATTAGCTACAGGTATCGCAGTTCTCTTCTTAGGTAAGTTATGAATAAAGACGTTTTTATAAGAAAAAAAATTCTTTTTTTGTTAAGTTATTCTAAGTTTTTATTCAACTGATGCATACAACTGCTACGTATGCGCTAGTGGATCTGCTGGTTGTGGTACATCATTTGATGCAACACAAATGAATGCTACTGCGAATATAGTTGCGGCCAACGCTACTCAAAGATGTACCGTATGTAATATTTCTTCTTATGAGATAAGTATTAAAAAAGATTTTTTTTTCTTAACAGAAATCTCAATTCGGTGATTTAGTTAGTCGAGGAGTTGCTGATGTATCTACATGCTCGAATGGTGATAATGGCTGTAATGTGACATCACTTCTCGGTGCAACAATAGCTTCTTGTTGTTGTAATACAAATTTATGTAATGGTGTTTCATCGATTCAACACCAGTATATTCTCTTTATTTCTGCTATTAGTATGTTCATTGTTATTAAAAATGTATTTACCATATAAAACACAGTTACAGAAATTATAAAAACTATTTTAAGTGCAAATATAATTCTATCGTAGAAGGAACTTAAAATGAATTAACGTTTTTCAACAATTGTTGTTTCTAATTATACTTTTTCGCTCATGTTATATTGTATTTTATTTTATTTTATATTTAAATAAATTTCAATGATTTCTTTCTAAAATTAAATATCGTATCAAATAGTCCATATATAGAACAAGTAATCGGTTTTTTTTATAAAAAAAATATATATGTTCGTAAATCAAAACAAGTAAACAAGAAAATAATTATGCTACGAATAAGAGAACATAAACATGTGACAGAATGAAGGAAATAATTTCGTTTTTATATATAAATCTAATATAAAAGAAAATATTCAACGTATTCATGAATAAATAATTATATACAAATGAAAACTACTTTTGATGGGATTTGTATAAAAGTTGTTAATATTACAGAGAAATTCTTATTTTATTTTAAAAAAAAGGGAACTTCAACATAAAAATGATTGTGTAATATTATTATTTGTTAAACGTATACTTTGCTCTATTTCTTAGAAGGTCACCCTAGTTTTACCTATCGTCTAAGTATGAATAAAAAATGATTGTGCTACCTAGGAGAAAATATATACAGGTGAGAAGAAATCATTTGTTGATGTATAGAATACGACATATAATTGTCGTATATCGTAGGATTGGATGAAATAATATGAGACAGTATTTTTTCTTGATGACAAAATAAATATAAAAATACGATTACTTCTGTTTCCTACTGAATAACAAAAAGATGTCTAATCGATGACTAATTCTTTTTTTACCATTACACTAAATAAGCATAATATTTGCAGATAATATTAACTATATAAATTCATTGATTATAAATAATTGAAATTTATTTTCACTCAGAAAAAAAATGAAAAGTTGTAATGATAAATCTGCTAATAATTGTGATTTGAATCGAAAAGTGATAATCAATATTGAAGTAGAAAGAATAAAAAAGAAAATTATGAAATTTAAACTTTTCATAATGTTACGAAAAAAAGTTAGAAAAAAAACAGACTCTTGATATAGCATGTTATTTAAATGAAGCATATCTGTCATCAATTTTGATATGAAATATTATTCGATGTAATCTCGAATGATTTTCAAGTAAACTTAACATAGATGATTGATTGAAAAAAATTGTTGGACGTGATTTTCGAGGTGTCGGTGAAGGATTATGAAATAATTCTTATATTATAGATAGCAGAAATTAAATTAGTTTTTGAAGTTGACGATTTGTAATCGATATTGATTTTCTACAAGTTTTATATATGTTTATAATCACAATATTTGCGCATTCGAAAACCAGGCCTTTTTACGAAATTGATATTTTTAATCGTCGTATCAAATAAAAATTTTTAAAAGTATTATTGTCAGTTCTATTAATGTTTATTAGTATATCTTCTGCTCTTGATATTTTTCGTAGGTTGAGATCTATCAAACTTACTTATATTAGTACAGTTTTTCGATTGCGTATCATTGTTAGGCTACTGTTTTAGTTTATTATATTAAGATTAATTATTCGAAAATAATATTAACTAGTTTTTATAATTTTATATTGAATATAAATGTGATTAGAATTAAGTTATAAAATTATGGAAACTTACTTTCTAGTAGTAATATAAAGAATATCAACATGTGAATTATGTTTCCTGAAATCCTGCATTACATCAATATGTTCTTTAGTAATATCAGTTATTGAATGATCTTTCGTAAAATATTGTCTGACAATTCTGAAACTCGATTTTCATATGCTAATATGTAATAGATGTGACTATTACAACAGATCAATATGCGATATAAAAATCAACTAACATGAAATTAAAAACTCTACTATTATAAGAACTTTTTGTCTACCTTATATAATTCGTAGTTCTACTACACTTTTAATAATTAATGAACATGAGTGTTAATAAACGTTATGAGATTTATAAAAATGAAGAATATTGATAAAACAATTGGCTTAGCCATTGTGCAAAAAATATATTAAATCATATTTAATGTTCTTTGTTTAGAAACATTTTCACAAATTTATAGTAAAATTTATTTCGCTGGAATGACAATTTATTAGAATGCTGTTCTATAACCCTCATGTGATTCTGTCTGATAAAATCATGCGTAATAGATAAAATCCGATAAAAAGATATTTCTAATCTATATTTTTCATTTGTTCAAAAAGAAAATACAACAAGCGCCCTCTACGACGAGATCATTCGATCCACATATTATTCCACTTTACATATAGATAGATATAGCGATAGATATCGATATCGATGTATATATTTGTATAATGATTGATATTAGCATTCGGTAGACAATTAAGAGAACGACAAAGAAATTCTTTTATTTTTAGATGCTGTATTCTTTTGTTACATGTCTCTTTTTTATTTTTAATTTATTTCATTTATCTTCTACATCAATAACAACAACAGCATCACCTTTAGTTGCAACATATCATTCTCCATTAATAACAAATTTTCTTGTTTTTACAACAGATCTAGAAACAGTTATAAATTTTGAACCCAAACACGGTTGGATATTGAATGAAGAAAGAAAATTTCGTGTTTATTTAAGCGGTATTAATCTTCAGAATAGTTCAATTGTATTTTCTTCATCTGGTGATGATTGTATACCAGATGATTATATCTCACCATTTTATCCATTATCATCAGCACCAATTATTACATTAGATGTTAAACTTCCAAGCGTATCAAAATCTCATTCCGTTGTATATATTTGTTTATTGACATCATCAAATATCTCATTATCTTTATCAAATAATAATACTGAATTTCAAAATGCAACAAAATTAGACAATGTTTATTATACATTTGTAAGAGAAAAAAATCGATTACCATTTGCAGCTAAAATATGTTTAATTCTTACGTTGTTTATTATATCAGGTTTTTATAGGTAAATAGTAGTTTTTAAAAAGAAATAAGGATATGATATGTTTCTTTTTATATATAGTGGTCTTAATTTGGGTTTAATGTCAATGAGTGTTAATGATTTACGTTTAATAGCTGAATCAGAAGATGCTGCAATTCGTTACTATGCTCGACGTGTATTACCACTAAGAAGACGTGGCAATTTTTTATTATGTTCAATTGTATTAGCAAATGTTTTGGTTAATTCGTTAGGTACTGTTTTACTTGATTCACTTGTACATGGTTTATTTGCTGTTATTGGTTCAACAATAATGATTGTATTAATGGGTGAAATCATTCCTCAAGCTATTTGTTCTCGTTATGGTTTAATTATTGGTGCACATACACATGTTATAACATGGGCATCAATGATTATTAGTTCACCTATTTCGTATCCATTAGGTTTTGTTCTTGATAAAATTCTTGGACAAGAAGTTACAGCATCATATACACGTGATCAAATAGCTGGAATGTTAACACGTATTAGTGCTGATATTGAAAAACCAGAACTTGATGTTATTACAGGTGTACTTGCATTACGTAAGAAAACTGTCAAAGAAGCAATGACATGGCTACCAGATGTGTTTATGGTTGATAAAGATCGTATAACTGATGCTGAATTATTACTTGAAGTTCATAAACATGGTTTTTCACGTATTCCAGTTTATTCACAAGAAAAGTTAGTATAAAAAATATCTTTATTTTTTTTTTCTAATTATTTTTCTTAAGATCAAATGTTGTTGGTATTGTTAAATTACGAGATTTTGCTTTAATAACTCCTGAACAATATCATTTAACAGTTAAACATCTAATGGAATTTCATCTACGTATGTAGTATATATATATATACATATGAATTGTAATTAATTGTTTGACTTATATAATTAAATAGATCCATTTGGTTTTACAAAAACAACAGACTCATTATATAATTTAATGCAAGAATTTCTTAAATGTAAAATATAAATAAGAAATAAATTTTGATTATTGATTTTTGTTTTTGAATTTAGCACGATGGCATATTGCTCTTGTACAAGAATTACGTAATGAAGAAGATAATGTTGATCCATTATATGCAACTGTTGGTGTTATTACACTTGAAGATGTTCTTGAAGAGATGCTTCAACGAGAAATTATAGAAGAAGCTGACTTCTTCAGTAAATTAAAGTTAATATTGAAAAAAAAAACAAATAATATTTTGATATATTTGTAGCTGATAATCGTCGTAAAATTCAACGGAAAAGAGCAAAAACAATGGATTATACAGCATTAGTCAAACGACCTCTCAAAGGTTTATATTAATTTTTTTTAAATACTTTGTCCTTTATAGATTTATTAGTAAGATAGACAAAGAAAATTATTACTTTCCGAAGTACAAATACAAAACGGTTCATTCTTTGAGTTGCCCTATTATTTACGCTAATTTCAATAATTCTATTGTTTTAGAATCAACTATCACCCTTGTCGTACAATTGAATATCGACAGGTATAATCATTGACAAAATTCCGAGAGTTTTCACTTTGTTTACAGTCTTCGAAACTGACAAATCTCATTCTTAGATCATAATCAAAACAAATTATCATCAATTTTTTGAAGATAAAACTAACCCACCTAAAATAGAGATTTATCCCAAAGTTTTATTCGACATTGATGTAAATGCTTAAATATATTTCACAATTGAAAAAGACTACAGCTTATTATAACTCCCATCATTAATAAATTTTCTCTTTAGGTCCATCAGTAAATCCTCAATTAAAAGTTGCTGTCTTTCAATTTTTAAGTACAAGTAAGTGTATTTCATTTTATTCAATCATTGCATGTTCTAATATTTTATTATTCTTACTAAATCTAAAGTACAATAGTAAGTTCAGTGGCTTTTGCTTTGTTATATCTTCCTTAAAAATTAAATTTTCTTAACTTTCTATATATTTATTTAGATGTTCCACAATTTACGTCAGGTTTTATTTCTCAGGAAATCTTAAAATTACTTCTTAATTATAATATTTATGCAATGATAAAACGTCAAGTGAATCAAAAGACAAATTCAATTTATTTATATAAAAAAGGTTTTCGTTATGAATTATTTACATTAGTTATGCAAGGAAATGCAATATTAGAATCAGGTGCCGAACATATTATGTCAACTGTTGGGCCATTTAGTTATTTTGCTGCATCAGCATTACTTGCTGAAAATAAAACTGTAAAAGATGTTCATCAATTTCTTGATCGTTTATTAACTATAGATTCTAAAAATACTAAAATAACAAATTTACTTGATGGAATATCATCGATATTTATTCCCGATTATAATTTAATTGTAAATAGTGAATTACAAGTTTTACAAATACATCGTTTAGTTTGGTTAGCAGCTGTTCGAGCAACACAAAGGCAACGTGGAAGTGACACACATTATAGACGTATGCAACCCGAACAGTTATTATCCAATGCACTTGATGAAATTGTAAGATTTTAATGTTTCCATATAGATGTTAGTTGTATTGAACGTGTACGGTCCTTCTTTTTTCTAGGCATGTGTAACAGATGTACCAATTGATAAAACAAATTTAACAAATTTTCAACGTATATTTCATAATGAAAATGATTTAGCAGAAACAGCCGATGGACTTGGACAGAGAAATACTCAGACATCATCATCTGTTTTCGAAGTTATACATTCATTACAAGCAGGTGATTCAATTGATACAAATCAACGAAGAAGTACTAGTCCTAATGGACATCTATCAGAACAACGTACATCATCAGTATCAACAATTGTTTGTAATCCACTTCTATTAAGTATACCAAATTATGAACAAGCAATTGGAAATGGATCTTCGAATGGAAATTATCGCAGTTCGAATAGTACTTCAACTGGTTTAATAGAAAGTGGATTCAACTCAAGCATGCATATCAATAGAATGTTTGATGATATACAAGAACCTGTAAATATTCTTTGTTTTAAATTCTTATTAAAAAATATTGATTAGGGATATTATGGAATTAATGAGAAATGATATTCTATTATTGAACACTATTCTATGAATAGAATTTAATTAAATTTAAAATTCGGAGAAGAAATTTAGCTCATAACTTATATAATACGAATTATGAGTGTTTTATCTATTTCGTATCTTTATCATTATCTCGTATACTTCTTAAAAAATATAAGACAACTATTTAAAAACTTAATATTGGAGTCAGAGTTCGATGCATTGTATAATTGTCTATATGCAGATTTTATTGAGTTTAAATAACCCAGGTCGAATAATCAGATAGCAAGATCCTGTAGGAATCGTATGTTCGATTATATCTGATCTGATAGAATCAGACAAGGATCGGACAAAAAATCGTAGTCTCTAATTTCTTGTACTAAATTGTATTTAAAAATTCTTGTAAGATTCTGTTATGTGGTAGAATGTCACCAAAACATTTCATTAAAACTAATATCTTCGTAAAATCTTACTTAGAAATTATACTCAAAAATACAGGCGCGTTAGATCTTTCAAGAAAAATGTGGTAGGAATTGATACAATATTTCAGCGACTACAATTTTTTGTCAGATTCTTGTAAGATTTTGTTCATATTACAAGATCTTATAAGACTTTGCAAGATCTGATGCCAGATTTTTTGACCTGAGAAAACTTTGTCATGAAATTCATAAATTTCTTTATTTAGCCAATCGACGAAGAAGGCAATCCAGAAGAAAATCTGATTGATGAAGCTCGCAGTGTAGGCAATACATCAAATATTACTGACCAACCAACAACATCTACACCTACATCACCATATTATCTCTCACATGCTCGTTCAGAAACAAATCTTATAATAAATATTCCATCTCCTCCTCCACATGAATTATCCAAGAATACTTCTAATAATAGTAAAAAATCTCTCGATCAAACAAAACGATCACATTCAACTAAATGTTCACCATCATGATCTATTATTTCAAGTCAGATTATTTATCATTGCATGTACAAAAAAACCACTAAATATTCCAGTGATTAATTCATTGATCGATAATATAGAATATACAATGTTCCAAAGAAAATTAATAAATTTTTTTTGTACATAGAATTCTCTCTTTAAAAACGAAATCTATCAATTGTATTTCATTCATGCTCTTGTAATCTGTATTAATTTGGTTTGTTTTTTTTTTATAAAGTAAAATTTAAACTACAAGACGATATTGTTCGATTTATTTGCTCATTCAAAGAAGAAAAAAAGAACTCCATCAGATCGATAAGCCAAAAACGGAAACAATTGCATACATTGTCTTATTTTCCCAACTAAAACAAAGAAGAAAAGAATAATAAATTTAAATTCTCAATGAATTTTAATTCATACCGAACAGTACATGATCCATCTGTTGTATTATCCCAAAAGCATGAACTTGCAGTATGTAAACCAGCACCATTCTTTTGCATAATTACACATGAAACAATATATTTAAATGGTTTATTTAATTTCGTTAGAGAATTTAATATAGCTTCAACTATATTCGATGTCCATGTATTAATTTTTGCTTGTTGATATGATTGTGCTCCAATACTTGATTCAATTGATTCTTTAATTATATTTGATACTTCATCGACAACAAAACTTGTATCATTTGTATCATCCATGATTGATTAGAAAGAAATCTGAAAAATAAATTATAACGTGTGTATATGTATATAGGTATATAAATGATTGTATTTTTCATCATCACGCGCCTACCGCAAGTAAGCATAAAGAAATGAAGCCGAGAAAGAAAATGAAAAAAATATATATATATATACATGTACGTGTGTTTGATTGTGACAGAATTTAAATGTATGTGACGGCGATAGTGACTGCTGTTGTTATTCGCGATAGAACGATTAGAAAAAAAAGAGAAGAGAAGTACGAATATGGTGGTTGTAATAATTTTCACCATGTTCATTTATTCTTCTTCAAAATACCTACCATATAACGGATAACTATCGAAAAATAGTTGTTTAAAGACAAAAAGATCATATTGTTTCTTTTTTTTGAATTTTATTAATATTTAAACGAAAAAAAAGAAGAAAAAACTTGTCGTAAAATCATTGTGATAACGATAAGAATTCGTCTATGAATAACAGTATCAACAAGCAAGACACTATTCGTTTGCTTCATTCTTTTGTATTCTGTTGTTAAATAAATGTAAATGCGAGTAACAGATGTCGAGCTTGGCCTTTAATAAAAAGATCCTTCTACTATTCATTTTCGTTCGAATAACGAAATTGAAAAGAAAAACTATATTTAATCTTACATAAAAAAACGATGATTGATCTATTTGAAAGAATATGACTATAATTCGATTTGTCTATCAAAGAAAAATGAGAATTATATGATCTGATTACCTTGTTTATAATATCTATAATGAATAAATAATAAGACTATTCGTTAAATATTTAAGTTAATCAAAATTGAAGACAATATATATATATATTATATTTATACTCCGACAATAATATCGACTGTTCTTTAGTCGTAAAATGTTAAAAAGTGCATGAACTTTTGACATTCAATATCAACAATTCTATTTGGACGAGATGAACAAACATATATATATATATATTTGATTCTTTCATTTGAAGTATGTCAGACATGGCATGAATATCAATACATACAGAATCGAATAACAAAACATCTTAGAAAAAGACGATTATTTCGATACTGCAGACGTATAATTTAGAATACAATGCATATTCAAGAGTATATATTAAGTATACAGAAAAAGTTCATTATATTTCTACACGCACAAAAAAATCTAATTTTATATTTATTTGTAAAAAAAAAGAATATTAATTGTCTTATATTTTGATGATAAAATTCATCCCAGCAGAATCAATTGCTGTTGATCGAGTTCAAATTATATTTTGTCTATTGTTTTTACTGAAAAAATCCAGTCCACAAGATCTAAATTTTTTTTTATCTATACTCTTTTTTTTATGACCCATGTCAAGCGATAATATCTAATCTTGCTTTTAATATCAATTCCCAACGGTGTCTGGATATTGTTTAAGATCATATTTGCTCGCTATTTACAGATAATAATCAGAAAAAAAGACCTGGATAATCTTCAATGAATAATATTTTATATGAACTTCCCTTTTTTCTAAATTCAAAAATGAAATAAAAACTGTGTGATCATTCAACATCATCGTTATTACTATATTTTAGTAATAGATGATCCGTAGTAGTTTTACTTCTTTATTAATAGTTGATTAATGTAATGAAAGTTTTTCTTCTTTTACTATGTTGTTGTTGCTATTTTTATCATGATTAAGATACCCATTTTAATAATATATTCTCGTGAGATTATTAAATCAATCACATAGATACTATTTAAGGAATATGTTGAAAAGGTTCATTTCGGAATATACATGCACAATATTAGACGATCATATTAGAAAATTAAGTAAAGTATTTCTAAACTACAATGGCAATGTTAAATGATGAGATATGGGTTGAACTTCAAATAGGTGAAAGTATGTATCGATTTATTCTTCAGAATGTGGATTTAATAAAAGAAAAACTTGTATATAGAAATGAATGGAAATATTTTAGAGCGTAGAGAAACAAGAAAATCAACAACTATTAAAGATAATACTACTGAACAAGTAGTTGTTGTAACAAAATCAACATTAGCATTGACTCCATTATCGCCTACAATTTCACGAGATTTATGGACGAATAAAATTGAATTTCTTCTTTCAGTTATTGGCTATGTAGTTGATCTAGGTAGATATACACTTGAAAAAAAGGAGAATAAAAAAGAATTTAATCATTTATTCATTAGGTAACGTATGGAGATTTCCATACATGTGTTATGAGAATGGTGGTGGAGCATTTCTCATTCCATATATGATCTTTTTATGCTTGATTGGAATTCCTATGTTGTAAGTTTATTAGATCTTTCATATTTCAATTTTTCGACTATGTGTATTTTTTAATAGATATCTCGAATTATTTCTCGGTCAATTTTATCGTTGTGGTAATATAACATTATGGGGTCGAATTGCTCCAGCAATGAAAGGTATCGGTATATCATCTCTTTTAATTGTCACGGCTGTTACTTTATTCTATACAACTATTATCGGTATGAAGAAATAAATTTATTCTTATTTGAATAAGTTATGTATTTTTTTATGATAGCACATGCTTTATTTTACCTAATATCATCATTTCATGAAATAATGCCATGGAGTTTATGTGGAAATTCATGGAATACACGTTTTTGTTCAGAACGCATGCGTATTCATTATATACATAATGAAACTATTCAACAAGTATCTTTCAATGAAAGTTTATTAGATAATCAAGATTTACAAGTTTCATCTGCTGAAGAATATTATAATATTTATATGTTAGGTATAGATCGTTCCAAAGGTTTAACAGATTTAGGTTATGTAAAAATTGATTTACTTTTCTGTCTTATAACAATATTTATTCTTATGTATATTTGTATTTGTCGTGGAGTTAAAGGCACAGGTAAAATTATAGATAAAGATCTATTTAAAATTATTAGTTTTTTTTCTATAAATGTTTAGGCAAAGCTGTTTATGTTACTGCTGTATTACCGTATATTGTTTTAATAATATTACTTATTCAAGGTCTTAGTTTACAAGGTTCATATGCTGGGATAACTTATTTTTTAAAACCAACATATGCAAAATTAAAAGATATGAAGGTTTGGTATTCAGCAGCTAATCAAATATTCTTTACACTTGGTCCTGGTTTATCAGTTTTAACAACTTATGGTTCATATAATGTATCAACTAATAATTGTTATTATGATGCATTAATTTCAGTGATAGCAAATTTTGCAGCAAGTTTTCTAGCTGGTTTTGTTGTTTTTTCAGCTTTAGGTCATATGTCCTATCGTTTAAATAAAAGTATAACAACAGTTGTTGGTCAAGGAGCAAGTTTATCATTTATAGCTTATCCAGAAATTTTAGCAACATTTAAATATCCAACATTTTTTGCCATCTTATTTTTTTTAATGGTTATCAATTTAGGATTAGATAGTGATTTTGGTGGTCTCGAAGCAATGTATTCAGCATTGAGTGATGAATATTCTTTATTGAAACGTCATAGAAAATTAGGAATGTTTATTATGTGTTGTCTCCTTATTATTGGTTGTTTACCAACAGT
>CAJNOI010000811.1:2812-16680 GCA_905250115.1 Adineta steineri | reverse complement strand
ATTTTATTTTATCGGAAGTTCTCGGTCACTCACGTGATAGGTTCTTTCTTGTTCTGTTTTTTCTTTTGTTGAAGTTCTCGGTCACTCGCGTGATAGGCTCTTCAACTCTTTTCTTCTTTTCTCTTTGAAGTTCTCGGTCACTTATGTGATAGGTTCTTCATTGTTTTGTTTTTGTTGCACGAGGGTAGTAAAGGATTTGTCATGATTGATTTCATGAAGATTCTTTATTATACATATTTGAATGGTTATAGTTGCAAAAGTAGCAATGCAACAAAGTGATTTAATATCTTCTCATCAAATTTCGTGTAATTTAAATATGAAATGAGAAGATGTCAAAAAGGAATTTGTTTTAAAATCTAGTTTACAAAATTTCATTAATTCAAAAGTTTTACGAAGTGCAGTGTAATTAGATATAGGCTTCGACATTTTTCTCGGTGGATTATAATAGTTAGTGATAGAAGGTGAGTCAAATACAAGGGAAAACATAGTTTGTGTTGTTCGGATAAAGCAGCATGATTTTGATCTATATGTGTTAGTTGTATAGAATTTTATTCTATTTATTCTAATTCTTAAATATATTTTTTTCCTGTAAACTCTTCGTTTTCCAATACAACCAGTTGAAAATTGATATTACCAACGTCCTTACTGACGTCTTTTTTTCTTTCTTGGTTGTTCTCTGTCTTGCGTGGGTGTATAAATAGCCGCACATTTACAAATATCTGACCATTCTGTATTGGTCAACGAACGCAGTAAGTAAGATTTTTTACTGTAATGTTCATAGGTATTATTTTATCTTCAATATGATTTGTTAATTTTTGTGCGTTGTTTTTCTTCGTGGGAAACTCGATATACTGCTTTTATTTTTCAATAATATCCCTCCTTCTCTTATATCATCCATCTATTCCGATTCCTTCCATATATTTTCATGCTCTACATGAATTCGTATCCTTTTCAGACACATTTCCGCTATTTTTTAGTATTCCTTAAATAAAGTGGTTTCTTTCATCAATATTCTTACTACTATTTATGTTTCAGATATCTCCATAATTGAATCTTCGGATTTCTGCTATTAATATTCAAATAAAATTGAACATGGAAAAGGATCAGAATATTAAATTAAATGTAACTAATCTCAAAAAAAGAAGAATGTCTCTCAAAATAAAACTTCTGCTGATCGCCCAACAACTTTAAATATGGTAAGTTTTACTTATATTAATCCTTTTTCTTTTTTTTAGCACAATAATTTCATCATCTGTCTAGACAACAAATAATACATCTCATTATCATAATATTAGTCATAATATTGATGATGATGATGAAAATAATAGAGATTTTTTAAATGAGACAAATGCAAATGATATTGAACATTCAACTCAATTAATTATTCGTGAAAAACATAAGGAGCATAATGAAGTGGCTGACGCTCTCATGGATTTATTACAGTTAGTGAACAATCCCACAATAACAACAACAAGTTCAATGATGATAGATACCAATGACGAGAATATTGATCAACCATCAGAAATGATTATTTCTTCTACATCTTTAGATCATCCATATCAACGATTGATCAAACGGGTATTGTGACAGAACATGATCGACCTTATGCAGATTATGGTCATCTTAGTATGTAGTATTATGAACTGGATATGTTTTTTTTAATTACTTTTACAACTATAGATATTGAAGCAGTCACTGAAGAATGGCAATTTAATGTTGATATTTATAAGGAATCGAATATGAATATTACTAAATAACAATCTTCCAGAGAAACGAAACGACTATCTACTAAAACATATGCTATTACTGCTTGGACTAATGTATCTAGTAAGTAAAAATATGTTTTTCACATAGTTTAATATTAGTTGATCTAAAAATTTGTAGAAGACATTGTTATGGCAGAAATTAAACGAAGATTTGGAGTTGAAAATATACAATATATATGTGTAGACTATGAGATTAGTCCTAAAACAAACAATGTACATCTTCATATACAAATTATTGTTAGAGAAAAACGTAGTAGACGAAGCGGTTTTCTTAATCAAATTACTAGTATGTATTATCCAGTGATCGTTTGAATATCTATTAAAATAGCAAATCTTTTTAGATACACATTGTAATTACTAAGTCACAAAAAATGATAGAGCTTGGAATGAATATATTAAAAAAAGGTTAGAAGTATTATTCCACTTATTTTTTTATCAATATTTAATAGAATTTTTGAATAACATTTAGGTGGTGATTTCATTGAATTCAATTCATTTAAAGCAACAACAAAATGGGGTACTCAATATTGGCCAACTCAATCATCAACATTACCAATTGCAACATCCAATAATATACCATTACAATCCACAATAACTGCAGTCGATCTTCCTCCTCCTCCTCCTCCTCCTAGCGTCACTTCGATTAGAACTACGACTGTTAGAGGACAAGCAGAAGAGCAACGAAAACAAAAACGAACCCTGGCAAGACATGCATTTAATTTAGCTAACACAAGAATCAGAAATGCTCTACAATTCATGTTAGATAATTCGTATCTATTTGATTTTTTTTTAAATATGCTACATGGTACGAATTATATAATTATTAATTTCATTATTCTATTTTTTTATGTCATGTATTCTTAGGTACAAAAATACATTTAGTGCTATTTATTGGTTATATAATGATACAGCTAGTCCTGATACTACTGTCAAAGAGTATACATGGCCAGAATCATTTCCTGACTGTACATCAAAATTACGTACGTATAGATACATTGATATATTACATTCTATTACAATTCTTTTTCTTTTGTTTTATTACCAAAACAATCTAGGTGATGTAGTTGATCGATGGTACACAGAAGAATTTGTAAAGAAATCACGAGCTAAATGTTTAAATCTAATTGGAAGAACTGGTACTGGAAAAACATCATTTGCTAAATCATTACCTGACCAATATAATTATTTTCATGGACGATAGCGACTAGATAGTTGGAAGAATTCTGCTCATTATTTAATTTTTGATAATATTCCTTGGGATAAATTTGAACAATTAGGTTTTCCATCTAAAAAAAAGTTTATTAACACAAAATGGTCTGATAATGGTATACTTTGTTTCTATTTTCTTTCCTTTTACATTTCTTATACGTACAATAGGCTACAGATAAATACAGACCAAGAACAAAATTAATATTCGACAACCAGCTATTGCCTTTTTAAATGACGAAGATGCTGGCTCATTAATTGCTCAACCTCCTCTCACAATTGAACAACAGCAACTTTTTAATTATTGGCAACATCGAGCGATAATCTATCAAATGGGTAACTTATAACAAGAAAGCATTGAAAAAACCTTGATTGATTTAATTTTATATTTTTGAAATATAGGACCTGATGATTATTTTCATAAGCCAGATTACTATCGAGCTGATAATATTAACCAATAACGTTCACGCCATCAATGTCTTAAATAATTGAAAATATTGCCGTCATTCGAAGAAACACATGTATTTCGATATAACTTTTTCTTTTACTTTATTCTTTTAGGTTTAGTCTTGATTTGCTTCAAATCTTCGTCTATCAATTTATTCTATACTGTTTGTTTCTTCATTGTAGATTTATACATATATATATTCATTCAGAAATATCAATAATGACCCTTTTCCAACGACTTGCTAATAAAGAATTTAATGATGAAGATACACAAATTATCGAAAGACTTTGTGAATTAGCCAAAACATCAGTAGAAGTAGCTATAAGTCAAATGTTTCTCTATTTACCCGATTTATTTCGTAGTTGTCAAGAACAGTATGTATTTTTTATTTCGTTTTTATTTTTCATTGATAATATAATTGGTTGATTCTTTTTTTAAAAGATTCTTTGCCGCATTCACTGATATTAATCATCGAGCTCAACGAGATACCTATCAAGTTGGTTCTATACGTCCTAGATATACATGGCCAATATCATTTCCTACTTGTACATCTAATCTACGTATGTATAACAGAATTCTTAGTAATATTTTTTTTAAGCGAAGAGAATTCAATTCACACCCCTTTCGCAATTCTTATTTCATTCACAAGATATTATTCTAGGACAATTTATCAATCAATGGATCGAAAAAGAATTATCCAATAAATTACAAAACAAAATGTCTTATTTTGATTGGACCAGCTAATACAGGAAAAACAACGTTTGCTCGGCCGTTATCAAGCTTTTATAATTATTATTATGGTGATGAATGGGATCCTGAAACTTTGAATCCATATGCACACTATACCATATATGATAATATACTATGGGATGAGTTTGAAAATATCGGTTATCCGAACGAGAAACATCTTTTTCTTCAAGCTGGTCGAATTCATGTATGTATATATTAATGACAGTTTTAGTTTTATCATTGTTTTTTTTTGTAATACGAATGTAGACAATTACCAACCGTGGCAAACCAGCTATAGTTGAAGTCTATCAACCGGCTATTGAAATTCTTAAACCTGAAAATCAAGGTTCATTAAAAGATATATCATGTACGATCGATCAATATGATGATGATAATGATAACAATTTCTGGAATCAACATGCTTGTATTTATCGAATGAGTAAGATGCACATTTTAATATAATTTATGAATAAATAAATCAACTTTATTTAATTTTTTTCTTCAATTTTAGAAGATGATGAATCATTTTATACACCTTAAAAATACTCATAAATCTTTCTTTTTATTCAATCTATGTATTCAAGCTTTTGTTTGTCAATGTATCATTTTTTGTTACATATTAACTATATATATATATCTATATACATTGACTTTTATTGTTTAATTCATATCTTTTTACTTTTCACTTAACCATTATCTATATCATAGTATAAGATTTTTTCTATTGTAGATATATCTACGTTTACGATATTCAATTACATAAAACATTCCAGCGAAGAATAAAAAATACTGATTCAATCGACTGTAATAATTAACGCACAATGTGATTATTGAATAATACCAGCCGAGTTATTATAATTTCAAAGATATGTTTACAATCATTGATAAATAAGTAATGTTATCATCTCTAGATCTTGGTAGCTTGACACCCCATCGTCAATGTGGTTTTGAATATATGTAATAATAAATTTGAAACATGCCTGACGATAGAATGGATTTAGCCCCATTCGAAACTATAGTCGTGTGTTTCCTTTGAATTTCTTATCTCTTTCATATTTTAGAATCGTCGATTATCGAGACAAGCCGCATGTATAATTTCTTTCGTCTTCCTTGCGCTTCCTTTTCTTCTACACATTGTTTAGTTTTATATAGTATTCGTTTTGTGTGATACTGTATATTGTAGATTAGTCAGCATTATTCAATCATTCCCTTAGTGTGTATCACACTTTTCTTCGTTTTTATTTTTTTTTCTCTTATAGCCAGAGGTTATGCAATTATTAATGACTCTATAGTGAATCAAATTCACATCGAACACATAAGAGTTTTAGATATATCGTGATCTTACTGGTTGTTTATCCATGATACATAGAGCTATTTAAATATGGCTGACGAAATTAATGAATCATTTGATGTTGTTGTTTAATTATTTGATGATACTGACGAAGTGACCGGTGCTTCTCGATGTGAAAGAACTTCGTTAACACAAATGCGAAAATAAAAATATTGTATATTTACCAAGTTGTTTGTTTTTTTTAGATTTCTTATATTTAGTGGACTGACACGAAACGATACTTTAAATATATGGCAGAATTTAATAATAATTCCAGTACAACATCTGATCAAGAGGATAGTACAGATACACAACAGGTTAGTAAAAATATTTTAAAATCATTCTATTTTTTTTTGTTACTTTTTATGAAAGTTTGATTATCTCAATCAATTT
This sequence comes from Adineta steineri, assembly GCA_905250115.1. Lineage (NCBI taxonomy): Eukaryota > Metazoa > Rotifera > Eurotatoria > Adinetida > Adinetidae > Adineta > Adineta steineri. The sequence continues at coordinate 10,808 of CAJNOI010000811.1, read as the reverse complement.
GATGATATTCATACGGATTATACATTGAACAATAATGATATTACTGAATTGATGGAAGATATTGATTTTGACAATGTTTATTCTATGGAACAAGAAACAAATGAATATGAAACAGATCAATTCAATATTATGCATAATACAGATGATGATGATGATGATGATGATAATGGCACTACTGACAAGTCGGTTACTTTAAATGTAAGTTGTCTATTATATTAATTAGAAAGGAATATCTTTATTGAATTATTCGATTTTAGCCAGCAGAAGAACAAACAATATCAGAAAAACTTAATCAATTATCTACAACAATAGTCAATACGAAAAAATCAATGGCATTAAAATATATGAAAGATGAGATTGAGAAAATTCCAGATTATTTAATGAAACGAAATAAAGTTTTTAAACAAATGATCTATGAAACACTGTCAACAAGGTCAATACCAACATCAACTAATAATATGGAAGACTTGAGGAAAATAGCTATTCTAATCTATAAAATTATGGTCATTCAAACGTATCAACTTTTATGGGCTGCCTATTTAAAATCAGGTATGGGACAATTAATTATTCCATCTAAAACACAACGATCCTACTCAACAATTTTACCAATATGGCCAAAAGAAATTAAAATATTATTCCAATCAGACAAACATAAAAATGAAAATGAAACTTATTTTAATTTTATTAATGGACAATTACACGAATTAGATGATCAATTAAAACGAAATCAAAAGGAATTAAATATAAAAGCTAATCATTTTCAAGATTATACATTGTCAATTCAAAAGATAATTGAAACATATATTGAACAACATCTTCATTGTTTACGTATGGAAATTGAACACAAAATAGAACTTGTTCAATATGATTATCATATTCATGTATTAAAACTAGAATTTCTTCGACAAAAGCCAAATACTTTTCAAGTAAGAGTACTTATTCAATAATCCCTCAATTTATTATTTATTCTATATTTAGAAACAATTAATGCAAGAACTTTGTCATAGTAAATATGAACAAGAAACAACAGAACAAGAAGTTAGTTTACTTAAACAACAAGTTACTTATTATTCCTCATCAAGCCAATCATTTGAATGTTCACCAATCGCTCATAATCCATTAATTGATTCTATTCAAAATCCAGACATTCGACAACAATTATTTCAACAATATAAAGACGTTGCTAAACAATCTAGAGCAAACATATTCGCTCTCTATATGAAGACAGCGGAAGAACAACGAGACGAATACAGAAATAAGCATGAAATTAATTTGAAGAAAATGTGGGATGCATATAATTCAACTTCTGATAATGATAAAATATCTTCAACAATGCTTAATCTTATGCATCAACGTTGTATGAAAATTAGTGGACGTATTAAATCTATTTACAAACTCAAAGCTCAATCTATTGTTTCAAATTCTAAATCATAATTTTTAATGAAAATTTCGACATTTTTATGTTTTCTTTAATAGACTCGTAGCTTTTGTTTCTGTCATATTGCTTCTCTTCTTTTCCTCGTTCTAGATTTTTGTTATTATTTCGACAATGGATACAAACGATCTGAATCGAGAAGATATTCAACTATCTCTTTCAAATCAACATGAACAACAAGAACAACAAGAAGAACAACAACAACAACAAAAGAAAAAATGTCATGGTAATCGAAAAGATCGACGTTTTAGAAAAAAATGTAGGGCAAGACGAATAAAACCAGCAATCATCGAAAAATTACTTAAGAAGCGAAAGCAAGTGGATAAGAAAAAGAACGACAATATAACGAATATAACAAATGATGGTAATAGTACGAAACCAATAATGTCGAACACAGTAGCAATTGAAAAAAGCGATTGTTCAAATTTGATACCAATGGCAAATTTAAACAAGCGCAAACGAGATATATCCATACAAGAATTAAAACCAAATTCTGTCCTACCAAAATCAACAGGTTCAATATCTATTGTACAACGTTCATCGAAAAAGATGATGAAACAGAAAAATAATTCAATCATTAAGTCATCTATGCAAGTGATCAACGATAATATGAAGATTAATTATCGGTTTGTTTCTCTACTTCTCCATAATAATTATAGAACATATATTTTGTTATTATAGACGACCTATGTATTTGGAACGATCATCATCTACACTTTTTCAAATGTTAAAGAAACGATTAAATGATTCACTGAAGAAAAAAGATGAAAAAATATTCATTTATACACGACTACAACTATTAGATCCACATTATTGTTTAGAGATAGATCTACAATTATGGCGATCCTATTTAGATATTGGTTTACAACAACGTCGATGGCCAGTAAGTTCATGTTTTTTTTCTCGTATAAAAAAGATATTTTACTATCTTTATAACAATTATAAAGGAGCAACTCTATCTAACGGCAAACACGCATGATTTTGAAATATGTCATCAATATCTAATCAATTATATCCAAGATATAGAAAACCAAATGAATCAATATCAAATAAAATTAACGGAACAATCTCAATCATGTCCAATAACAACATTAACAATGGATCAAATTGATTCTTGTTTAAAAGAATTTATCAATTGTCAACGACAATATTTAGACAAGAGAAATAATAATCAATTGGCTAAATTCAAAGATAATATCAAAGAAAAAGAATTATTTGAAATTCTAACTACTTACTCTTCAACTCTGGATTTAGTTAGTATTAAATAGTAATTCTTCTAGAAGATATGCATTTATTGTGTTTAGAATAAATTCATCGATCAATTACTTACAAAACGACAAAAACAAATAGAAATTTGGAAAGAACAACTTATGTTAGAAACACGTGTCATATGTAAATTCTTACCACAAAATTTCGATCAACTACAAAATTTTGTGTCACCAATTACCTATGTACCATTGAATAATGAACAAAAAATAGTTGAATTGAAATATAAACATTATAAAATAATACAAGAAGGAAAACGGATGTGGTTAGATATGTTTTTCTCTATTTATGAAATTAACCTACAGCAATATGATGAACAATATCAAGAAATACTAATAGAATTAGAATCATTACTGTTGACAAATACAACTATAGTTGATGGTACAACACTTTTCGATCAAATTAATCAATATATGACATATCGCACCGATCAATTAAAAAAAGAAATTCGTGATGAAATGTCTAGTTTTCGTGGAAAACTACTTCATCATCGACAATGTTCATCCATCACAAAAAATATGATAGGCGTATCACCTGAACCATTTCTTGACTTAATTTCAAATCCATTTACTAAACGTGAATGGAACTATCTTTCACTTGGTAAGATTATTTTATTGCGTAGTTTGTTTGAAAATTATGTAATTTAATCATCTCTCATTTTAGGTCCATCTTATATTAGATTAAATCAAAGTGCAATTCGTCCAGTCAAACAACAAAATATTCAAATAAAAAATCAACATAAAGATATTTATAATAAAGTTGAAAATCATCTTACAAAAAATCAACATATGCCAAAAACAGCATCGATTTTGACACAATATTCCAATCATCTTGTTAATCATTTGAATCAATCTTATTTTGCACCAATATGTTATAAAGATCAACTTCAAGCGCAAGAACAAGCACGTATTGCAAAATCCATTCGTAATAAAATCAAAAAGAAACAACTTATTCTTCGTATTACTGATAAGAGTAAAATTTTTTATATTGGTTCAAAGATCGAATATGAAAAGAAAGCCGTCAAATATTTCTCTGACACAAATGCTTTTGCTGAATTAACAAATAATCCATTCAATGAAATTTTGAACAAAGTTATTGGTTTATTAAAAACACTCAGTTCAAAAAAATTCATATATCAATGGCATGAAAAACAAATGTTGCCTGATCTAAAGAAATGTGAACTATCTCATTTATATTTTAATCCTAAAACACATAAGGTATATATACAGTAGAAAACTTTCATTGTTATTATTGTTATGATTGTATTTGATTAGGATGGTATACCTGTTCGACCTATTGAGAATACTATTCATTCTCCAACAACAAATATTTCAAAATTTTTAGATCAACATATACGACCTATATTCAATGATAAATGTAGTACAACAACTATTATCGATGGTGCTCATCTAATCAAACAACTTGAAATATATACTAGGAAACATCTTTTTAAATCATCAACTCTATTTTGTACATTTGATATTCATAATTTATTTACAATGTTACCACAAGATGAAGCACTTGATACTCTAATTGAATTCCTTTCTACACATGGCTATGAAAAAGTGAAAGGAATTTCTCTCAATATAATCGAAAAATTATCATCAATTGTATTAAAAGAAAATGTTTTTGTCTATGGTAAAAAAATTTATAAACAAATTATTGGTGGTGCTATGGGTTCGGCATTGACATTAACACTAGCAAATATTTTTATGTGGAAATGGCAACAAAAATTCGTTGATGAACAAAACCAATCTGGTGAATTTTTTGGCCGGTAAGTTTTAAAACGAAAAAAAATAAATTATGATTCTATTACAAACAATATGCATAGATATATCGATGATGTTTTTATAACATGGAATAGATCTGAAGAAGAATTACGAAAATTTTTAGATGATGCTAATACCTGGCATCCAAATATTAAATTAGATTATCAAATTGGAAAAAGTCTTCCATTTCTCAATGTTCTCGTTACAAATAATAATGGTATTTTAACAACATCAGTTTATCATAAGCCAGCAGCTGAACCATATGTAGTACCCTATACTTCTGATCATCCTCGGCATGTATTTGGAAATATTGTACAAACTGCGCTTAGTCAAGCTATGAGATATTCATCTACATTTGATGCATTCCACAAAGAACGACGTTATATTAAACTTAAGTTATTATATAACGGGTAAGTCTAATTCATCAGATAAAATGGTTAAATATTTAAATTTCATCAACTTTCTTTAGTTATCCCAGTTCAATTATTCACAAGGAATTTCAAAAGTTTTTTCTTAAATATATACCAACATCAATATTACCATCATACTTACCATTCGTCCAACATGAAAAAGAATTTGTTCTTATGCGTAATCAAATAATGGGTCAACCAACATCGCGACAATCACAAGTAGCGATGAATATAACCAACGCCAATGATAATAATAATGATCATACTAATCAATCCGACACTATCCCAACGGATTCAATATCCATAATCCAAAACAAGAAAAAGAAACCTTACGATGAGAACAAATTAATTGTTCACTATACACATGAAAAGCGATTTTCATCAACCAAACGCGATATACATCGGAACTATACTGATGTCTTCAATAATACACCAGCTATGGATGTCAAACTCATTGTAGGTAATCGAAATCGTCGAGCAGCAACAAATGACTTAATACGTAAAAAACCACGAAAATCATTACTGACTAACAAGCCTTTTCAAAGTATGTATATGTCAAAAAAAAAACATCCAACAGAAATATAATCTATACAAACTTAACATTTCTATTTTTTTTTCATCTAGAAAGGTACTTGAAAAGGAAACACATATCGCGCCAAACAAATACCACATCAGAACAACCACCATAAACCCAACCACACAGACAAGCCATACCAAAGAAACAATAAACTCCAGATATAACACAACAAAAGCACAATAGTTTCCTTTCACTTTTCTTAAAACTTAAATAATCTCTCACAATAATAAAACCATACTATACATTTTTTACATATAATCTACATCTAATAAACATATTTCCTTTCATTTTAGATATAAACTATCCAACATATACAAAATATCGAACACACTAGTCATGGTAGCTGGTCACACTCACACCCTCGCAATAATTACGAATTACTGATTTGGGAAAAATATTTAAATATGGGTAAAGAAAACAAATTCTGAGCAGAAGATATGTTGATATATACAAAAACGTGTAATTACAACACAAAATTTACGTTTCATACAACATAAAATAAATGAATTCAAGGATCTACCTATGTGTATATTCAATGATATCTTACAATTGAAACATCAATTAACAGCCTATTGCGAAAATAATCGTATCTTTGCAGTATGTTTATCTTTTCCACTTTCAATTTCATTAAATATGGACAAAACAACAACACAAAAGCCTACTATTGATTCTATTAATCAACTGAATCATTGTATCAAGAAATACATTTTGCAACGTACTAAATATGCAAAGAAACTTACTAAAACCAAAATACAATTTGCTGAAGCTCAATTAGAAGACTTTCATCTGTTATAAAACTTGCTTCGCTAATGAATCTATTTATTTTTATTTTTATTTCAGATATATTCTTATTGGAATCCTAAAGAGTTACCTTCTTAAAATTACGAAACACGTTCGCAAAGATAAGCTCTGTATTTATTTAATTATATATTCTTTTTTTCAACAATACATTCATTTTAATAGTTATATTTGTATCTTAGATATATAAACTGATCTGTTATACATCGATGTCTGGATTACCACCACTACCACCAACAACAACAACAACACATCATTCTACAGCTGCTGCTTTCCAAGCACGTTACAATCTGTTAATTGATGAAATTGACAATTTAATACGTCAGCTGATGAATGGACCGTATCGCCGTCCACGTCGTCGTATCAGCTTTCAATGGACAACTAATGATGAACCGCATTTCATCTATACGGTAACATTAATCATTAATGAAATTTCAAATATTAGCTGAATAATAAATAAGTATTATTCATAGATACTATGTATATAATGAAATATAGTAAATATAATTCTAGTTTTTTTTATATTCAATAAATGTTTATGTTTGAAATGATCAAATAAATGAACTACAATACAATATTTTTCTTTTTATTTCTAGATTAATATCTATAATGGATGACAATACCACTGTTGAAAATAAAATTATCGTATACTAAATCATAATGATATGTTTAGCATTCTTTTATTAATTTTAAATTGTTGATCTTCAACTATTCTAGTATCGTAAGCAAAGATCGTATGAAATTATACCAACATTCGGCTCGATGTTCAGCTGCCATACAAATCTATCTTGATGCAAATCCACAATATTGGCGTTTTATACCTATGACATGTGAAGAAGCACAAACATCTGAAGAATATATAATTAAACGAAGAAATCTTTCTGACGAACTTGATCGGAAACGACGAACGATACATAATGCATCGATCTATGTTGAAGCTGTTCCTCAACCTCCCAATGGACACGTCTTTTCCAAACGACAAATTGCATTACAAATGGAGTATTTCCACTATAAGAAAGATAACAATTCACTTAATCTTGATCTTGATCTTTATAATGCTACAATTGTTGCTGTTTGTAAGTTGTTCTAATTTTTTAAATTATATTAACTATATAATATTGAGATTTTATTTACTTTTATTTTAGTACCAGAAACATATACAGCAATGTTTCGTTTATTAATCGAATCCTTGTTCATAACTCCTGCTGATACAAAATTGAATAGTATAGGCAATATGATACGAGGATATGACTTACCTGATCTTAATCCATGGTTAATACGTGGTGATCAATGGTGTCAAGGTTTATTAAGACGACCAAAACCAAAATGCAAAAATAATCAAGACAATATTCAAAAACAAATATAAACATTATACTGTTATTTCATTATTATTATAATTAAAATTAACACTATTTTTCTCCACTTCTTATAAATAAATATATCTTGTTCTAGATTACTATCATTGAATCAATTAATTTTTGGCATCTACAATCTATCTATGACTCATACAACCACGGAAAAATCCAAATCTACACTTAAACGACTACATGAAATAAAAAATAATATTCTCACTTTTCTCGATAACGACCACGATGCACTGGAGTACTCTACTGATGTATTGAATGAATATTTTCCATCAAGTCATTTCAATGACCATCCTTACTACCACACAAACACAATCGATGACCAATAAATTTGTTTTGATTCTTGTAATCATATGCAGAATTAAGCCATCTGAAAG
>CAJNOI010000810.1:0-25663 GCA_905250115.1 Adineta steineri | reverse complement strand
AAAATTATGAAAAAACTAACCAAATAAAAACTTCATTTACAGATATACATAACTTTTAAAATAATAACTACAAAATATGAAGAAATCCAATAATGAGTGTTGATAAAGAGAATTGCATCCAATACATGATGGATCATTCCATTTTGGATCAAATTGACTTGTTAACATTAAAATAGTAAAATTAATATCAACTACTTTTTGATAATATTTATCTAATGAATATTTAGGTCATTGTGATCATAATGACATTTCTTCTACTATTGTATTGATTGAAAGAATTGTTGATTTATATCAAGTTAATAATGTTGTTGTATTAACTTCATATTCATCTATATCTAAGCAAAGTTCAAATTGTACAATATGATATCCAAAAACATCAGAATTTAATGAATCAAATTTAAGAAGATTATTCTCATTATTACAACGATTGAAACAAAATATAATAGCTGATATAATTGAGCTACCTGAACTCATCATACTACGAAATTGATTATCTGCAGTTATTTGATATTTAAAAAAATATTTTGTTATACAATTTTCACGATTTTCTTCTAATGATTTTAATATATTTAATAACATTACATCAGGTGATTCATATTGAAATTGACAATATGATAAATATCTTTTAGCTATGATGATGGCCAAAGATCATAACGGCTTATTGGAAATCCATTAAGACTACGATGATCAGATAAAATGATTGTTATACCATAATTATATGGAATAAAAGAACAATCTGACTTATCTGGGCCACTGGCTAAGATAAAAAGTGTATTATTTTTGGATTTAAACGTGCCATTGGTGTAATTATTTTTCTTCCATTTAGTTTTATATAAATTTATTAGAAAATAATTAATTTTCTCAATAATTATCTATTTTATATATTAAATGCGTATTCATTCTAAAGAGAATTTTTTATAAAAAAGAACTTTTTTCTTCTTTTCTTTCCTATATTAAAGAGAGAGAACGAAACTATTTATCAAACGATGATGTATTTAATAAGTTATTATTATAAAAAAGAAAATAAAAAGAATAATATAATATTAAATAAAATTTTTTTTAGTTGGTACACTTGACCATTTTGTATTAGTAATGTATATAGATAAAGATGATTTTTTCCATTTAAAATTGATCGATAAAGTACAACTGAACGACTCATTAATATACTTGAATGATTAATAGTAACTGGAGATAATTTATAAAAACATTGTTCAAACGTATGACACTGAAAATAAATAAAGAAACAAAGAATGAATTAATAATCACGGCTATAATTCAAGAGAGGGACTAAATCCCAAAATCTAAATAATTTGGGGTGAATTTAGTATTGTAACATACCAAAAAACAATTATTTTACATGATAAAGTACGTTTCTAATTAAAATAAAAACAATTTTTCATATTATTTGTTTGTAGTGATAGAAATGACATACCGTTAGAGTGATCAGACAAAATTAAAAAACGTACTTTAATAATTACGAAGAAAGAAAAGGATTATTGATTTTGTAAGATTATCAATGACGTTCATCACATTATGTATTACTGTCTTGTTTTATATTTGACATATTGACATCTCTATACGATTAAAAATTAATGTTTATAAATATTTCATTGAGCGTAGGGGTGTTACTCTATTTTTATTTTTTTTTATTATAAAGAATAAAGATAAAGTGAGGCATAAAAGATTTATGGAAAAAAGTTGCCTCCATGATCTTTTTTAGCCTGGATCCTTATAATATTTGGCAATATACCTGGAAAAGATAATATTTTAGATTTTTGTGGAAGAAGAACTTTTTTTTATTCTTTATTTTTATTTAATTTTTTTAATAAAAATAGAGTAACTTTTTCTTTATTCTATAAAAAAAAAAGGTTTACTTAATCTTTATTTTACAAACATAAAGATAAAGTAACACCTCTCGTCAGCAACAAACAAGTGTTATAGTAATATTAATATCTTTAATAAGACTGTAAAAGATGGATGCTACAAGTAATGGTACTTTGGCTCTTGCAAGACAATCTCCTTCTTTTGTTCATCCTGATGCAACATTGCTTGTGATTCTGTATCGCTACGGATTGGCATTTATATTTTTCATTGGATTTTCGGGAAATTTTGCAAGTTTAGTGACTTTCATGAGTCCAGTTTTACGTGTTACATCAACTGGATTTTTGTTCTTTATGGTCGCTATTTCGGACATGCTGTATTTAATGGTATCGATTTTTGAGTTCGTCGAAGTTGGCATAGTACAAGGACCAATTTTTCTATCTGTTTACGACAGTGTATGTCGCTTTCGTTGGTTTTCAAAAGGGTTCATTCGATTTTGTTCAGCTTGGTTTCTGGTATTGATAGCAATTGATCGTTGGCTGAGAGCACGTTTCCCATTCAAAGTTAATCAATGGTGTACTCGTCGTAATGCATTAATTACAGTGTTATTCACTAGTGTTCTTGGTGTTGGTCTTCATGGTCATATGTTAAGTGCTCAACTATTCGGCGGTTACTTTCCTGGTATTCCATCACTTGCCTGCGGGGCTCTTAATCAATCTTTTTTCTATTTGCGTTTCTTTTTTACTCAATGGCCAATTATTCAGGTAATCAATAGAAAAATGAAGGTTAAGAAATGTTCTTTCGAATGTTTTAGATCACTTTCATCTCAATTATTCCTGTATTATTAATACTTGCTAGTAGTATTAACATTTATCTTATAATTCACAAGGAAAAGAATCGCATACAACCAATAATTACCAGTAATCATGCACATAGAAGACAAACACGTTTACAACGAAATATGTTACTCTTGATGATATCAAGTGCCATTTTATTTTCTTCTACAACTTTGCCTATTAGTGTTTGTCAAATTATTAATGCCTATCGAATTGCTGCAAGCTTTAGTGTTGATATAAATAAGGTCATTAATGAAGAAGCAATTGTTAATCTAATACTTGAATTTAACTATGCTGTAAGTAATTTGCTTCTGAAAGTAATATTCAGAAAAAAATTCTAGACAAAACAAAATTCGGATTGACTTTGAGTCATCGATTAATTCTTTAGATCTTTAATATAAGATGGATAATCCTAAATATTATGAAATCTTCTAACGACAATTTTATGTATCTTATATTTCAATATCGCTCTCTTTTCTGCTAGATCAACTTCTATATTCATTGTTTGGCTTCAAAACTGTTTCGCAACGAATTTCGACGATGTTTCAAAATAATGAATCGACAAAATCAAGTAGGCACTCTTGATCCCACTCGGAATAATTTACCTCTTGTCGAAATTCATCACAACCACTCGCGCGAGGGTGCGGGTACTGGTGTCGTTAAAGAAGAGATACCCACACCCAAAAGACGGTAAATGACTGCCGTATATGATCATATGTCACTATGTATAATCGTATACGGCTACTATATACTCAATCATAGAAAATCGTAATGAACTATGATTTGAATAGATATTTTATATCTTTTAATATTCATATTTTCATTATCATTGTTCGTTATTATTATAATATAATATTATTTTATTTCATCTCATCTTATTTTATTGTATTTTATTTTATCGTATTTTATTTTATTGTATTGTTTTATTTTATTGTATTGCGTTTTATTTTATTGTATTCTATTTTATTGCATTTTATCTTATTTTATTCTAGCACATTTCATTCTATTTTATTATTCTACTTTATTTAGAAAGGTTTCGAGTGAGATAAATCAATAAATACTTCTTATTGATTTGAATTTTACGTGTAATTTTGATTCCAAGATCTTTATTTGTAAATGAACAATGAGAAAGGTAAAATCTATAAAATAGAAATGAAATGAAATGAAAATTCAACTTATTTAATTTTGGCTAAAGCAAGAAAAACAAAAACAGTAGTAGATGTTTTTTTTATTAATTTTCTGAAGAATATGGTATTTAAAAATATGAAATGTAGTTTTCATAAGAAAACTAACTAACAATTCATTGGATTGCCAATTATTATTTTGATCAAAATGATAACAAGCTGATGTGTAAATTCTAAGTTCATAATCTGATGTAAAACTAAATAATTTATTCATTATTGATAATTTTTCAGATGTAATAGAAATATAAGTTTTGATTTATTTCTGTATTATTTGTTATTCACTAAATTTCTATGAACTCACTTTATAGAATCATAACTAGATAGTATTAAAGATTTTCTATTATTTACAATTCGTAGATGATATTAAAAAAAAATATGTTATATTTTCTCATTAGTTGAGTATCTATGAAATAACAAGTATTTTAATATTTCAATTGAAAAGATTCATTTGAAAAAAAGACACTTTTACTAATCGATTAGATAAAAAATATCGTTTTGTTCAACATGTTTACTTGCTGTTTACTATGACTTGGATGACGAATAAGAATCAAATCTCAAAAAATATATATATCATATTATTAAAATACTTTATATCGAATCTATTACAGTTTATGATCTATTTCATATCATTGTGCGTTCTTCAATTTATTATCTTTTATTTTTTTATAGTTGACCTGTACTTTTTTATATTTGCATATCACATGCTTAAGAATCGTTTCAAAGATCAAAACAATAAAGATTCAAAGTATTAGTGATCATATACACAAGTACTCTTGACATTAAATCGTTCTTGTATCATTAATTCGATAATCATTTGATACACATCAGTACCTGTTTCAAATATTAAGGTATTTATGTTTATGATACTGCGATAAGCACCTCACTCTCTTTACTTCGAATACTTAATCATTCTTTTATTGACGATCAAAAGAAGTATATAAAGCTCTCGTATCAATCTTGATTTCATAAAACAAGAATGTTGTTCTCTGCTGCTCGACTTGTTTTTGTCGTTTTTTTACCTGTGATTCTCTGCCAGCTTCCATTCGATTCAGAATACCGATTTCACGATGTGAAGATCTTTGGTGATTCTTACTCGGACACGGGTAATCTTCACAAGCTGTCTAATGGTCTTTGGCCTATACCACCATATTACAACGGTCGCTATTGCAACGGTCCGAATTGGGTGGATCAATTGCAAGGATCCTGGTTGGAACAATTGAAAGGATTCAACGTAAAAAGTTATGCCTATGGAGGCGCAACAACTGACAACAATTTCGTTCAGGGCGCTGGAGCGTTCGGTGCTATTCCTGTACCCTCAGTTGCAGATCAGGTTGAATTCTATTTGAATGAAGATCGTTGGAATAAGATCAATTTTGACCGCACTCTCTACATCTTTTGGGCTGGTGGCAACGATTTTGCTAACAAACCGAGTACGTCTCCTGCTGCAATCATAGCCAGTCTTTTGAATAGTGTCAATGATTTGGCAGTCGTCGGTGGCAAACATTTTCTTGTCTTCAATGCAGTACCAGTTCAATCGGTTCCAGCAACCTCAATGCTCGCACCGGCGCAGTATTTAGCCGCCCTTACAGGTTTGTCCAATAGTGCTCTGACAGCTGATCTTGCAACGATGCGACAAAATTATCCACAAGCAAACTTTAGCATCTTCGATATCAATTCACTTGTCTCGAAAGTTGTTGCCAGCAAGTCGGGCTACTTTACAAATGCAAAGAACAATTGTTGGAATTCTGTGAATGCAACCACAATAATACAGATCTGCACAAATCCTGACAAATATGTCTTCGTCGATCTTCAGCACTTTACCGAACCTATGGCTGCATTGATTGCCAATGCTGTTCGTCAATTTGTTCTAACTTCATACGACGTCAACAGTTCTGGTTGCTATGTTCATGCTGCTTAATGCATGATATTCGTCCATAAACTTTATTCCTCCTTAAACCTTATTCCTCATTGATACTTCTCCCTCATTTTTTTCTTCTTAATAAATTTAACCAAACCATCGATCTAATTATTTGTTGCTACATGAATATAGAATTATCTCACCTAACGCGGAGACTAGAAAAATGTAGCAGGGGAATGTTCAGCACAGAAATTTCAAGTCAGGAAAGTTACGCACAAGAAAGTATGAATGAGATAGGTACCGGTCTGATTTCAAGACTAAGTAGCCACTAGATATGTATATTAGGTGCTAGTACATCACCTAATTATCTTCTCGAGATGCGACAGATATTTCGGTTTTTTTCGCAAATATACAGTGAAAGAAAAAAAATTACACGATCTGCATTTGTCCTTACTTGAGGATAGATGCGAATGTGAGTGTGGGTGTGGATTTGTGTAGCTGTGAGTAGAGAAGAGACACTCACACTCATACCTATACCCTTGAATGTTTCATGATATCTGAAACATTTTAATTTATCGATTATATAAATACTCTTCCTGTTATTTTCAATGAATACAAAATGAAAATAATATAAAAAACAAAACGTCGAAAACTTGCATGAAATATTTTTATATACATCGAGATATTACAACGTCTATGAGAATCATCAGATGAAATAGATCTGTCATTTTCATATTTTTCAACGACACCACATCCCTATACAAAATCTTTAAATGATCTACAGAATTGCGAGTAGTTCTGTACAAAAGTTACGAAACTGCTGAAGCTTAGCACATAGTACACAAACCTTGCAAACCCTGTTAATTTTCAAAACTTCAAAAAATTCTGTATAAATTACGAAACGATTTGTGTATATGCATTTTAAAAAAACAAATAACATGATGGACACAAAAATTATGTTTATTTAATGAATAAATAATTCAAAAGCTTTTCTTACAAGATCTTTATCATCGTCATGCGTCAATAAACTAGTCGCTTCTTCTAGAGATATAAGTTTCACTTCAAAGTTTTCATTTATCATTTGTGTATTTTCTTGTCTTGGAAATGCTTCATCCATTTGTGTTACATACCAAAAAATAATTTTTCGGTTGGCAGGCGTTCCTCCAATTTGACGAAGTGAAATGCTAAACGGTTCCGAGATATTACTGATTTTGCGTGCAACATCCTGTAAATGTTCATTTGTAGTAGTCAGTGGTGTAGCTCTTGTTTCCATCGTTAATGGCATTAATGAACAATGATAACCTGTTTCTTCAAATGTTTCACGTACTGCTGATATTGAAAGTGCCTCATTAACATTTTTTCGACCTTTTGGTAAGCCCCATTGTCCTAAATGATGAATAAGACACACCTCACGTGTAGATTTTTTAATGAGAATCGATCCAGCACAAAGTACAAATTGATTGGAATACAAGTTGATTTTTCCAGAGTAACGGTTAGTCATCAATTCTTGTAACTTTATTTTTTCATTTTTCTGTTTCAGCATTTCATAGATACGATGTATAGACTCGTCAAACGTAAAAGCGTCATTGTTGAGAACCAAAGTTGTCGTTTCAAATTTTATTTTGTCTACGCTATGAAGAGCTTCAGTATCGACACATGAATGTTCAAGACGTGTATCAATGTAAACAACTTGAAGAAGATCGCCTAGAATTAGTTTAAGATATGGAGTTGCTACCGAACGATGTAAGCTCTCAATTGTAACTGCTGCAAGCCAATAATGTCGACGAAGATAATGATCAAGTTGTTTCACTAATTCATCCGCTTGCTTTTCGTCGGGTAATTGATAGACATCATAACCAAGAGCACCTGAGGCTAATTCCATAAGATATGCAATTTTAAGACGTGTACATTTCATTCCAATCGATTCTAACCTCCGACATGTGCCTTCAGCCAATGTACTTTTTTCTGATTCAGACATACCATCAAATGCAATAATAACATTAACATGTTCAAACATCGAATTAAAAGATGCAATCGTTTCGGTAAAAGTAGAAAGACAATGCTGTTTAATAATGGCACGAATTTCATTTTGAACTTGAATAACAGATTTATCTGTAACATTAATTATATCGGTATATTTATTATTTAATTCTTGAATTTGTAATTGCTTTTGTAATAGCTTTTGATATTCTTCATAAACTTGATCATCTTCATGTTCACGCATCAAAGATATTTGTATTGAATCTTCGAGACTATGCCCGTGTTTTAATAATATACGAATGTTTTCATGAGGAATGGTTATTTTACATTTTTCTATAATTGAATTATAGATTTTTTCAGCTGCTGTTAAATTACATTTTTCTTTACAGGCAATAGTAGCAATACACACTGCTTCCAACATGAGACCACCACGATCGTATATAATAAATTTTGTATTATCTTTCGCTGCAACATTGGCACGTTTGCTAGCTGCACGCATTATAACAGTAATAAATTCTTCATGACTACTGTTTGTAAACCACCAATCTTTTAAAGTATTTTTCGTCATTAAATCATTCATCAGATCATCGTAGTTATGAATATCTGATCGTAAATCAACACTTTTAGTAGGCATATAACGCATCAATATGCTTTTTCCAACATTATCAACTCCATTCAAAGAAATCGCTGTATAATCGATAGATTGCACTTGATTCATAACGCCACTATCATTTTTGGTGCACATTTTCTCAACAGATGATATAAAGCTAAAATTAAACAAAAAAAGTAGTTAAAAATGTGTGTGTTGAGACTTTCAGAGAATTATTTATTGCCTGAAAATAAATCAAAGAACATAAGTAACTTTTCTTGAAGAGAAGAGTACAAAATTTTAAAGTCCTAGAAGTAACTGATGATAAGACGGTCAGCACCTCATGGCAAATTTGTTATTTTGAAATAAATAAATAGCGCAAAAGAGAAAAAAAATGATTCTTTTAAAGAATCAAAATGTATTACCTTATATAGTTGCTTTGTGTACGTAGAATGAGTCTCAGTTGAAATAATTTGTAGCTAAAGACAAAAAAAACAAAAATGATAGCTCTAACACGCGAAACCACTTTTATCGTCGACTCTTCAGTGATACCGCTTGAGTATTTTTCGTTCTCCTGTCTCTTCCTTCGAATCACACACGAATGAAATGATATGTTTTCTCGTTCTTCTATTTCTGTCTCTCTATTTTTCTTTGTTTCTCTCGCCTAACTTTAACGAAATAGATTTACTGTCAATATTTACGAATTTTGTTATCAGTTACTCCTTGATTCTTTTCAATATTACTCATGAAAAGTATCGACCGTTACATCAGGTTTCGTCGAAAATCAAAAAATGATTGTTCTCTTTTCGTCGAAAAATGTTTTTTAATTAATTGATAGAAGATTGGTTATCTTGAGGGTGTGGGTGTGGGTGTCCACTCTTTCTAATCAGGTTAAGAAAAGCTGACGAATGTACGGATCATTATAATAATATATCTCATTCTACTTCATAAAAGACGTGATTATGTAATGATCAAATAAGAGCGCCATCTTTTACGGGAAAAAAACAATGATATCATCGATCAAATATAATAAATAAATATATTTCGATATAGGAACCAATCAAATTTTCTTGATTTTGATCACTCGCTCGAATTAAAAGTCACTGAAGAGTATCAAGTGCAATTCTAATATGTTTGAATAAATTTTTTACGAAAGGCTCGTACCTCACACTATTGCATTGAATGTTGAAAAAAATTATTAGTGGTGGACAAACTGGTGTTGATCGAGCTGCTTTGGATGTTGCTATTGAATTGAATTATCAATATGGTGGATGGTGTCCTCGTGATCGAAAAGCAGAAGATGCAGTGATTGATCCTATAAAATATGCCAATCTTCAAGAAACATCAACAGATGATTATTCACAACGAACAGAATATAATGTTCGAGATTCAGATGGCACATTGATCATGATCATTGGTAATGAAAATACTATGGACAATGGTACAAAACTAACAGTCAACATGGCAGAGAAATATCAGAAACCTATGTGTATTATTAGTCTTGATGAAGAACATAAGAATATCAATGAAATAAAAATTCTTGAATGGCTTATGATAAATAAAATTCAAATAGTAAATATTGCTGGACTACGAGAACAGACAATACCTGGAATTTATCAACAGACACAAAGTTTTTTAAGAAATTTATTACCGAAAACTTTTAACTAAATAAAACTTAAAACAAACAAAACAGGGTGTGAGTATGAGTGTCCTTATAAAATTCGTTTCGTTTCGTCTCTATTAATTCGCTATAATGCCAAATGATCGAAGGTTTTATAAGTGAAATAAAAAAAAAACGATTTAGATTTTATTCATCAGCAATATGTTTAGTATAAAACTTATCAATATTTATCCTATAGCTTTCGGCTTCACACACTGACTGATTCATTTCATTTTCTTTGTTTGCCTCTTACTGATCGTCCACATGGTTTATTTTTCTTCATTCTCTATTCTTTCTTGTTATTACATGTATGTTTTGAAATAACATGGCAATAAATTTTCTCTTATACAAAACGACTTTTGACGAAATGTATTGTTTTTAGATGGATAATTGTTCAGATCAAACTTCTAATTCTAATCACTTATCATTTCATTGTTCCAGTGGTGAATTACTATGGGGTCAATTACATTGTATCTGTGAAGGTTATTTCAATGGCCGCCTTAATCGATATGATACTCCTCAGTCTATACCTGAACTAGAGGGAGGAGGGACAATAAAGCAACGTTATTTTAATTATCGATGTCGAGCTGCTAAAGGTGATTGGCAAGCTAAATCATATCAAACTCGAGATACTTTAGAAGCTGAACCATTTAAATCAGGCTATATTATATATAATATTCATCATAATCCAGTTGAAATATTACGACGATGTGCTACTGTTGGTTTTTCTCTTTATCAAACACATAGTGATCGTAGTATTGTATACGTTAATCGATATGATTGGTCGCATCATTATGATTATGATTTCGAACATAAGATTGATAAATTATTGGGAATTGATAGAAACAAACCGGATCATGACTTTTTTTGGGACAGTTCATTTCATGGTCGTATTATGATTATTGACTCGGATTCTGCTATGAATATTATTAAACAATGGAAATTCAATACTACTGAACTTGAACAACCTCAAGAGAAAGTATTTATTGACACTCGTAATGAATCGAACAATCGAGTTGGATTACATTTAAGAACTCCCAAACCTGACTATGAATTAGCATGGTTAGTATTTAGTAGTGATCAGCCTGATTCAGAATTAATTGCAATAGTTTATGACGGAAGTTATACTTCACTGGACGGTCAAATTATACTCGATGAAGAAGATGTAGTCAGTTGGCATGAATATGAATTAAAAGAACAAGAACTAGCTCGTCGGAACGCTGATTTATTGAAGCAAATGCAGTCTGCTGGTAGATATCGACACAATTAACTGATTTACAATTTCACATTTCTATTTTTCTTATGATAATAACGATGTCTTTCATTAATTTGATTCAAAACAAATAAAGAAAAAAACGTATTTAAATTTATTTGAGAATGAAACTATTAACTGACAATAGAAAGTTAAAAAATAGTTTTATAAAAATAAGCAAATCCGTATAAGAATATACCCAAACCGAGTAGACTTATAACTGTTGACCATATTGTTTTCCAATTGGCACGTTCAATATATTTCGTTGACAACCAGAAGACAAACATTGCTCCTATTATATTTTGTAGAAAAAGAAGATCAAATATCGATGCAAACAAAATCAATCCTAATCCATTAAGAAATGTAAATATTTGTAATAAAGACAGTAGATTTTGATATTGAACTCTTCCGTCGTAGAATTTAGACGATAAAATAAACAGTCCGATGATATAAACAAGTGAACCAATGAATAATAAAGGTTGAGTAAATCGGCTAGTCAAAAATTTTATTGGTGTCAAATATAAAAGAATTCCCATTATCATTAACAAGAACGATGATATTGTTATACAAGGTAGTAAAGTATGATTAGTAAATCCAAGTAATGCTGGTAACTCTCCTTTTTGAATAATACGACTACATAATATTTCCAATGGTACAATAACTAAATAACCAACTTCACGATTTTGTTGATATATAGCAACGATCGACCAACTAACAGACAATATAAACGACATCGACAATTTACGATCTGTTTGTTGACCGAAACGACCAAGATAAAATGATAGCTTTAACGTAGCGAAGGATGCTAAACAGCCGAGGAAAACTAACCATGAATGATTATTCAAAAACATTAACGAAAAAGCAAAACAATAGAGCAATTTCTCCCACGTCTCAATCGAAATTTTAGTTAAATTTGGCTTAACATAGCATGATATATAAATTGATCCGGCAATAAAAATGACTAATCCAGCTAATACAGCGATAATGTTAGACAATGAAATGGCTAATACATTTTTTTCATAATTAAGAAATTCTTTGGTTGTCAATAATCGATCTTTACCAATCAGTGTTGATGCACGTTCAATATACAATTGCTTTTCTTGTCTTGCTTGTTCTTCAGTTAAAATTCCACGTTGTTCAAAATTTTCTACCATTTCATAATATTTTTTTAATTCAATAACTGATCGTGGAAGGAGATCAGCTCTATCATTTGAATTCGACGCACTATAACCCTTAGTGTATAAAAAGCCAATGAGAAAAATTATTTGATAAATGTTCATTCTGTATGATTAGATAAAGAAAACTATAATGAATTTAGATTAAATGTTGCGCACATATATATATATATGCAAAAAGTGTGGGAAAAAACCCGACATAAATAGTGACAAATAGCGGAAGTATGAATCATGTACATAAAAAAAAGAATGAGAAAGAAATTATGAGTTCTATTACACAAGTCTACCTGCATGACGTCAGAATAAAAAAAAGAAGAAGATAGAGTCGAACAGCGTATACTCTCACGTTAGTCGATCAAATTTGAGAAATCAAAAAATTACCTCTTGCAAGCAAAATAATTTTTAAAGTTGCCTTGATGGTTCACTTTTTTTTCTGATTAATAAATTAGATATTCATCTAAATTCTGGTACGATAATTTAGTTTATTTTCTAAAAATCTTGTTTATTTACAGAGAAAAAAATTAACCATAAAAACGATTATAAAAAAATCCCATCATAATAATTGTCTTATTATTTGGTGTAACAATAGCTAAAAATTCATCACGTTCCGTGTCAAATGCATCAGCAGATAAATGTGCTGCCATATGCATGGAAAATTTACCATCTGCATTATCCTCATCAATTGCTTTTATGATTAGTTCAATAAATGTTTTGATTGAATCTTTATAAAGTTTTTCTTGTATCTGATGCATAACTTTGTCCAAATCAGATCGTGGCATTATATCGAAACGAATTGATCCGTCTGGCTGAAAAAAAACATATATTCGATTGTTGACACAACCCAAACGATAAGTGAGCACTTCAGGAAAAAGTATATTCTTCATTCTTGAAATTAAAATATCTTTTGGAGTAGGATCAGATTTTTCCTCTTCTTCCTCTTCTTCTTCATCTGTTTCTTTACTCTTAATTAGTTTTAATAAACTACCAAGAAATGACGCTTCCTTCTTTTGTACATACACGTCTGATACGTTGCTCCATGGTTCCAATTTGGAATGAGCTGAATCTTGAGCAGGTATACTGGCTACTTTAACTCCGCCATGAAAATCTGAATATTTATCCAGTACAATTTGATCCAATAGTTGATAAAGTGGTATTGTTGAATATTCAGCATCACTCGAGTATGATTGTTTGTCGTTGGTAATTACTTCTATTTGGTAATATTCTTGGTATACTGTTGGAAATTCAAATTGTTGAATGTTCGACAAAGTATTTTCAGCCATGGTAACTTGTTCGTTAGATGCTTCGGTCATATTTTTACTTGTAATCAATGTGTTGTTTCATATATTTATTAGGATTTATATATACAAGTTAATTACATGAGGGTTGCGTCACATATATAAATTTTATGACGTTAAATAAATATAATGCAAAAAGATAATTTCATCTTCCTTCTTTCATAATCGGTTTCCACCTTTTCTTTGCCGTATAGTATAAAATTTTCTTGATAAATACCGAAAGGTAACTATTATATTTTAATTATTTTATAAAAAAAGAATGTAATCTATTTATGCATACAAATTTCTTATTTATAAGAAATTTACATCTTATCACTTACCTTTAATGTACGTTGCTGCAAACTATCATTACTTTTACCTGAATTTGCGACACCACAGTCCGTCGCAGGTGACTAATATGAAACAAACCATCTTGAGCGTGGGTGTGCGTGCAGGTGGGTCGGTGTGAATGATAGATTCTAGACACGCACACCCTTTAGAAAGTCTTAAATCAAAAATATCAGCTCTTTCTGACGACCCTGTGAAGGGTGGGTGTGGGTATCTTAAATCCATCACCCATGCCTGCACCCCACTCACACTCTCAAGATGATTTTAGTGATTTAATATTTGATGGACTCAGAACGACGTTGCTGCTTTTGGCCGATTATTCCAGGAAGAATTTGAAATCTTTTTCACACACCAGACTCAAAGTATTTTTATTTTCAGTTTGTGATATGATACTATTGATTTTCCAAATGAGACCAAAAAATGCTTGATATGGTTCAATTGTACTAAAAAATTTGAATAATTTAAAAAATAATTCAACAGGAAAAAGTTCTAGTGTCGTCGTTACTGAGATACGTGGCATTTTGTCAGAAACGTTCTTTTTAGTAGTAGCATATACTACTTTAACTTTGAATTTATAGGAACACGTTCATAAGTGCAAAAAAAATGCAGAAAAATCTCCAAGAGAATGAATAAATTCGATTGTTTTCTTCTATTTGAAAGAAAGAAAAAAACTCAAGGAGAGAATAGAGAGAGTGCGTCAAGGGAATAGGCCATTTGGAGTGTTTGTCATTAAAAAAGAAACAAAAACATCTGTCATTAGGAGTCATGGAAATGAAACGAAAAAATTGTGTAGAATATGTGTGTAAAAAAGAAAATTCAAAAGTGCATCATTCATTCACCTACAAAATTTGTGACTGTTGAAAAAGGTATGTTAATAAATTTATAGGTGCTTTCTTACTCACAATAACTTTCGAGAAATTTGTAATTCAGTTTAAAAAAAAGCAGGAAAATAATAGGTCAATCTGGGTAGGGCGCCGTTGGTTGAATGATCGATTGTTGAATGATTTTTCATGGAAAGTTACTATAGTAGTAGTACGAAAAATATTCGCCGAACAGCCATTCGACGAATCGTCCACTCGACGAAAAATCGTTTGTCTAACGGCGACTTCTGCGCCAATCTCAACGTCAAAAGAGTAACTTTGTGGCTTAGGTCAAATGCTGAAAAAAATTGTGGTTTTTTGCGTAATTGTTTTTAAGAATCTTTATTCATTTTTTAAACAGCTTCTCTGGGGAGGGGGAGTGGGAGCGGGTAAGGAAGAGACTCATAGCCGCCCAAATACATGCACACCCTCACTCACATACACCGTCAAGATAGCTGACTTCTTTATCTTTACAACTTTTTCTTGATTTCAATTGTATGTGCACTCTTAATAAAGAAACTTTAAGCTTCTTTGACTGAACGATCGTTTGTTTTCACATATGCGTTTGCAAATTAGGACTTTTCTATATGAGATCTACAGTAATAAGCTTAGCAAATGTTTGAGATCTATTTACAGGAATAATGAAGCTTTACTCGTTGACACCGAAAATTGAGGGTGTGGGTATTTGTTACATCTTTCATCCATACTGACACCCACACCCACACCCACACCCACATCCACGCTCACACTCACACTCTCACCCCGTGTCGAATATATTCCAAGAAACTTATCCTCACAACGTGGAACAGATGTCCGAAAATGATTCCATAACGATCAAGTAAACATAAACATTATCATTGTATTTTGCCACTCGAAAACAATACACCGAAAAGAATAAAAGAGAAAGAAAGAGAAGACATATCTGAATAATATGGTATTATGAAAATAAATCATGAAATAGAAAGAAGATTGATCGAAAGGCAACCTTGAAATTCTTTGTTTCAATTTTTGTGCAAAATCAGACAGTTATTCATGCTTTATTAAAAAAATTAATAACTTTAGATTATTTACGTTTTGCAATCGATATAAAATTTTTTTAGTCGTTTAAACTTAACCAGCTGAATTGAAATAAAAATGGCTTCGGCAAGCACCAGTACACGTGTTAAATGGATGTGGAAAGCAAATGCGGATCCTTTTTCAAAAACTGAACCAGCGGAATGGAAATCCTACTCTGATGTAGAAAATAGAATTATTGAAGAGGCATTTCAATCTGGGCAAAGTCATGCTATTCTGGACTCTTATAGTATTAATTTTAAACACAGAATTCAAATTCTCAACGAAGATGGCAATAAACAACGTCCTATCAAACGAGAAATAGTCAATACAGCCGATCAGTACCTACGAGAAGAACGATTTACATTTACTCCTATCAATCCCGAACAACCATTTGCTGGTTTATATGGTTGGATTTCACCGTTTATACGAGCAACCGTGAAAGAGCTGAATATCACCGAAGATCAGTTACCTTCGAAAGATGACACAGTCGTTCCGATGATTGTAGAAAGAGCAGCGAAAGGTATCATTCAAGAAGGAAAGAAAATTGGAAAACAATGTGAAGCTGAACATATGGCGAAAGAACTATTGAAGAAAAAAGATGAAGGTATGAAAGAAGTCTGGAAATGTTGCGCGCATCTGTATTCAATGGAGAGTTTCTTATATAAAAAATTAAATGAAACCATGCGATTGATTGGAAGCAAAGAGCATGAGCAAGAATGGAGAAATAATGTCTGCACATTGGGACCATTCTCATTATTGTTATGGGACAATCCTTTTGACAATAAAACAACTCAAAGAGGGACAATTTTTTATCGAGGAGCAAATTTAAACGATAAATTGATTTCGATTTTCAAGGAAGATAGTTTAAACAAAAAAGAAACAAGTCGTTCTTTTCCAGCGTTCACGTCATGCAGTCGTAGTCGAGTTGCAGCCGAAAAATTCGGAAATGTTTTATTTATAATGACCGTTAAGCATGCATTTACTGTAGACCTTAAGCCATTCTCTGAATATCCTGATGAAGAAGAAGAATTACTTTCTCCAGGTGTTTGTTTTACTATTGAACGTGTAGAATCCAGCAAAACCGAAAACAAGCATTTAATTTATTTAAATCTTATGCAACAGTACGATCGTAAGTTAATTACTTTTCTTTATACAAGATTGTCATTGTTAACTATTCATCTTATTCTCCGAGTACTCATTCTACTTTATTTAAAAACTTGAAGATATTGTCGATGTTGTTAGATTCTCAGAGTATAACTATTTATATGTAAAAGAATTGGCCAGAGAAAGATGTTCAATGTTAAACGTATAGGACAAAACAAATTGCTTATACACTGTAGTATAAAATCGTATTTGATAAATCGATTGAGTTTATTACGAAACAGATCTTTCTCTTAGTAACCTTTGCGATAGTTAAACTGACCAAAAGTTCTAGTTCTGAAGATGCGGTTGATCTTTGTCTTTGAATTCAGAGTTTTTGGACTTCACTAAGTAGGTTTATTATAAAACGCGAATAACTTTTATAACGTCTCTGGTAGTTAATAATCTTTAATATTGCTATTCTTCTGTTCTTCATCTTCCGATCTTCAAGTGAAGGAAGCATTGACAAGTATGCATTAAGAAAGTATTTTCCGTATTTCATAAAACACAGATTCTTTTTTTTCATTCTCAGTGGTGAAACGAGTTCTGATTTTTCTTAATTGTTTGAAATTACCATTCTTTATCATATGTGTATTTTTCGAAATTCTATTTGAGACGAAACAGTTTTTGAAGCTTCGCATTACAGTAAAAAGTTCTTTTTATTAGAATAGATTTTAGTAAAGTACAATTCATTTTTCAAACATCATTTAAATCCTTCTTATCAGACATAGGCAAGTCGAATCCATTTTTGATTTGTTGAATTAAGTCACGAGTTACTTGACCTGCTTTTCACTTGAGAGCTTTAAGATATCACTTGACTTGAATTGACTGGGAATTTTAAAAATATGACTTCGACTTAAGTTGGATCAAAAACTTGTTCATTTGCTTATTTCTTCTTTATAAGATTTTCATATTTTTTCTCTAATTTCTAAGATTAAAAAATGTCTTCAAAAATATTTTATCATATTTAAACATGTAAGGAAGCTGAATTATTTTCACAATTCAGTATATTCTATTAGGCAGTTCAATTTATTCACATTTTATTAACAAAACAAACAATTTATCAAACAAAATGTAATCAATAATCCAATTCTATGAACATTTTTTGTGTTTTCATTTCATGTAATCATCGATCTCAAGTTAAAATATTTGTAAATACAACAACCAATCTACTATTAGAAGTCTTATGTGGAAAAAGCTTTCATTTATCATTCGATTAAGGGTTTAAAAATCAAAACACGTTATTCAGAAAATTACAAAGTATATTTAGTCACTAAAATACATTATTTTTATCTAATGACAAAAAATTTTAGATACTTTAATTAAGACACCTACCTATCTCTAAATTTCAAACATAAAAAGGACAGCTAAATACTCTACTTAACTTCTCTATCTTTTAAATATATTCATAAACCGCATTTAGAGTATTATAAAGTCAAATCAATCAAATATAATAAATATCATTTTCTAAACCGCTTTCTCATCATAAGTTAACATTTTTCTTGTAATTTCCTTTGAAAAAAATTGATTCAACTTCTTTCGAAAAAGAAGCTCTGTTCTATCAGAGACCCTCCATATTTACAAAACAAGTATCTAGTTAATTCTTCTTACAATAACTATAGCATATACAAGACTACAAATTTACAACAGGCTAGGCAACACTGTCCCCCTAAAATATTTAATCGTACAATTCGTTTCTATACATTTACCTTATTAATTACATACAATTTCATTTATACAGTAAGATTAGCAAAATATCAGCAGATCATACAAATATTTAAATTAAAAAACGATAACTATCTGATTTAAATCTATTTTAGAACGCGACAGCGAACAAATATCTGAGTCTCCTTCTTGGCTTGCTGCTCGTGGTGGTGATGCTCGTTATGATGATCTTTATCTTGCTCTTGGTAATTATGATAATAATCCTGCTTTTGATGATCCCGCTTATAATCCTGATAATCTTAGTGTTGATGATTGTCTTTCTGCCGAACATGGTCGTGAAGGTCCTAATGGCAACTGGGAATGAAAGGTGATACAAAAGTCATACAAGACTGTTAATTCTGATGAAACATTTTTCGTTCTATGTTTTACTTTTTTTCAGATTTTGAAAATGAACGTCATATTATAGGAGCATGAAACGAAAATATATTTAAGATCCTACACTGATGAAATGATATGTTTATCGGATGTTCTTTTGACTTATGAGAGTGGGCGTGTGTGAGGGTGGGGGTGTACATAGTTGTAGCCTTTCACACCCAGACCCCCTCACACATCCTCTGCTCTGTCATATCGAGGATGTGTCTGGTACATGAATGCTCCCCTTTTTCCTTCTTTTTCTTCCTTTTGTCGAAGCATTCACCAATTTCTACCATCTTAAGGGTGTGGGTGTGGTGGGTGAGGATGTGTGTGAATCATAAATTATCTTTACTCGCAATCACACTCACACCTATCCTCAAGATTCTCATCCACCTATATCTTAATACTCTTTTTAAATATTATAACATATTCCAGCTTATTTTTTCTTATTGGTATTTTCTTTTTCAGTTTTTTGTTTCAATAAATATCTCTTGAGAAATCGATGTGATTCATATGAAATCCATTAGATATATGCTTTAGCAATATTCCAAAAATTAATATTTAAAATTATCAATCAATTAAAATATACTATGTTAGTTTTTATCGATGACTACATGAATAATTAAGATTTTTATTACGCAAATGACATGTATCTTATCAGATATGAATGACGCACTTTGAGATTAGATTTTCTTTGTAGTTAATAAACAAAAAACAACAAAATTCTAAATATTTCATAAAAAATAATAAAATGCAGGGAGACAAAAATATTCAGATCATAATATCGTTGTTTATATATTTTTTTTGATCAATTATTCTTTTTTTGTTGGTGGCGTATATGTTATTTTCGAGCGAAGATCAAATTCTAAATCTTGATCTAGATCAGCTGCTTTCTCATCATCTGGATCACCATCAGCATCATGATCATGTGTTACATGTAATGGTAAATCAGGTGAAATTTGCATCGATAATGAATGATTAAAACGTGATACACCACTCGCTCCTTGATCCATTGTTGAACGACGACGATCCGATGTTTCCGATTGAGGTGTATCACCACCCCATGATTTAAAATGCATTGGTTCTTCAGGATCAACAGTTGATTCATGAGGCATCTGAAATCAAAAAATAAAATCAAAACAGAATATGGTTACTTATCAGATTACTTACTAATTGTGGAACAGCACGAAAAAAATAAAAGAATGGATAATAGACAAGATTGACAACTGTTGAAGCATATATATCAGCAAATCTTGATACTTGTGAAGCAAAATGAGTTTGACGAGAACCTTTATATTAAACAAAATATAAACAATTTTGATGAATGTATAATTTACCTGTTCGAAAAAGAGAACCTAAAAGTCCAAAATTCATATCCAATTCATGAGTACATTGCTAAAAATAATTAAAAGATGATAACGAAAAAACACTTTTTTATTCTTTTTACCTGTATTTTTTGTTTAATTTTATTGACTGCATCTGGTCCACGATTTGCAGTCATATCAAACGAACGAAGTAATTCACTAATTGATGTATCTAATGATTCTAATGTATTAAATAAATCTCTTTTATCATGAAAAACTTTTAATTCATGATTAAGTTCAGGTACAACAAGCATTGTTCTCCATGCTTTCTGTTTTTTCGATTTAATTATATCACCAAATATATGATCACCCACATATAAAACATCTTTACCCATTGAACCAATTAATTTCGAAACAACTTCACATGAACCTCCACTATAAACTTCATTTTGTTGTAATTCACCAGAATATGTACCCAATTTCATACTTCCTGTACTTGGATTAATTATTCTTAATGTTGTACCTTCAGCAAAAAAAAGTGGTTTTTGTGCATCAACAAGAATAAAATCAAAATATGATTTCCAATCACGCTTGGCGTTATTATGTTCACTATTTAATAAATAGGTCATTAATTTATCTGTATACCAATATTCACTATTTGTTAATAAAAATGTTTTTGCATTATGAGAACGAATACTACAAAAAAAGAGGTTTATTTTTCTCATTAAATTATTTATAATTTACCGATCTAATAATACAGGTAATCGTTCATCCTTATGAATATATTTTTGAATATCTTTACAAACCATTTCTTTAAGTTGACCCTTGAGAAATATAGGAATATGATTAGAGTTTTAATAAATTAAGAATTCATACTTTGTTATGAACACGTTCAACTGAATTTCGAACATCATTGAAAATAGCACGAAATGAAAGAATATTTCCTCCAAATTGTACCGCTGTTCGACCTCTAAAAAAAAGAAAATCAATCAAATAATTCTTCCTTACTAATTTATTCTTGAACATACTGAACATAAGTAGCCATCGTTGAAAAATAATCAATCAAACAAGCAATAAGATAAATTTCTAAATAGAAATAATTATTTTCATTCAATTTATGTCCTACTCAATATTACCTGGTAGATTAAAAAGTGTATAATAAACATAAATACGATCATCACCTACGATATATTTATTTGGATAAAGTTCACGAACTTCATGTCTACATAACAGAAAAAAAGTGAATAAATAAGATTTCTTCAATAACAAAAAAAATCTTTACCCAGAAAGAAATTTAAAACCATGAACAACAGTAAGAATATTACCATATGCATCAACTTTAAGTAAATTTCCATATAATTTATCATACCAAAGACCACTAATAATTAGAAAAAATAAATAAACTTAGAACAATAGCAAATATTTACCGTAGTGGAAATGTTCGATCATAAACAAATTGCCGAATTTCTTCTGGATAACCAAGTTCAACAACTGAATCGATAACAAGTTGAAATGTTAATTCTTCAAATTCAGGTGATTTATACAATGCTAATGTATAATCCATATCAAAACCATAAAATTTAATTCGATCTAATTGTAAACTTCGAGTAACAAATATACTAAATTATGAAAACAAAATACCGAATAAAAATTTTTTTTCTTCTTTGAAATTATCTTTACCGATGACCTGGTTCACGTTTTGTTTTCATATTTCGTTTCTAAATAAATTTCAAAAATAAATCAAAAAATCTTATCTATTAGAAAAATAATATATCATACACGTATCTCAGCATCAGTCGAAAATGATTCTCGTGTATTATCATTACGTTTCATTTCGTAATCTATCAAATCACTTTGATCTTCAATCTAAATTAAATTTATTTTGTCCTTAAAAATGTAAACAAGAAATTGTATTTACCATTGTCGTTTTTATTATTACAAACACATACAAAAGAAAAAAACAAACGAATGGATAGGTGAAAAGGATCAGGTACTATATTTATATGCATGCAATCGACATCAAGGGCAATTTAATCGATTGTTATTCATGATATATATATATATGATTTAGTATTCTCTTCATTATGTACTTTAGCGCAAAAAAAGTTCGAACGTTTTTTCATGAAAATAATATACTCGTTTAATATAATGACTTATTCTTCTTACATTGTTCCCATATAGTAAACATAAATACGTAAACAAATGCACGAGAACGGAAATAGAGAATTATGGTTACCGATGATTAAAAAGGAGAAAAGAATATTCCACATGACTGATCTTTTGAATAAAAACAAAAGTCACATTTTAACTTGATTTCAAACTAGACATATATGAATAAGGACAAAAATAGATTTGCTCTTCTTTTGTATTATAATGACGACTATTGAATTATGTCATCCACGCCCTTCATTAATCTATGCGAAACAAACTATTTCCTTTTACATGTAGCGCATTATCCTTTATAAAATATTGAAACATGAAACAAGAGATTTATCTGTCTATGTCGTGTTCTTATCTAAAATTCTAATAATCTTCTATTATTAATTCCATATGAACTAGACTAGTACAGCTTTACTTTCATCGAAAAAAACATCTACTAGAGTGCATATTATATTACAAACAACGAAAAAAATCTTTTTACAAGTAGCACAACAAGTGCATTATTCAATAAAAATGAATTGATTTTTTATACAAATACTTAAATCAATAAGAAAGAAACAGAATCTTTTTTTGACATAATTTTATTTATTCTTATTCTTATAACTCATTATACCCGTAAATCCACATTATATATGATAGTTTACCATTCATTATCAGGCGCTACTATCGCTCATAAAAAATTGGCATCTAAAAATAATTAATCTTTATTTTTATTCATTTTGAATATTAAGAAAAAAAGTTTGAATTATTTAAAAAACTTTTTTTCTTTTCAACCAATCAGATTTTAGATCTGTAGACAATTCAATATGGTGGTGTTTAAGAATCTTGATCATTTGCCGAAAAAACTTACTTCATCTCACTTTTTTGTTTTATAGATATTTCTTAACATCTATCATGCAGATCTTCGTTAAGGTAAAAATTTACGAAATAAATTAATAAAATATAAGTCTTTTATACTTTCTTTCAGACTCTTACAGGCAAGACTATCACCCTTGAAGTAAGTTTATTATAGTTTTTCTATGATAAATATATATATTATTTTTATTAGGTCGAACCATCGGACACGATTGAAAATGTTAAAGCTAAAATTCAAGATAAAGAAGGTATTCCACCAGATCAACAACGTTTAATTTTTGCCGGCAAACAACTTGAAGGTAATATAAAAACTAATAATAATCATCTTTAAAATAACTCATTTTCGTTTAAGATGGTCGTACACTTTCGGATTATAATATTCAAAAGGAAAGTACACTTCATTTGGTTTTACGTAAGTTAAAATATGATTTAATGAAATGAATATAAACATATTTATTATTTTAAAGGTCTTCGAGGTGGTACAATTGAACCAACACTTCGTTTACTTGCTCAAAAATATAACTGTGACAAAGTTATTTGTCGCAAGTAAGAAGAAAAAACGTTTTTGTTTTTTTGAATTAATATGATTATTTTAGATGCTATGCACGACTCCATCCACGTGCTGTCAATTGTCGTAAACGTAAATGTGGTCATACCAGTAATTTACGACCAAAAAAGAAACTCAAATAAACATTTCTTTGTTTTTTTTGTTTTTGAACATGCAGATAAAAGCATCTGCTAAAATAACAGAAGAAGAATAAAAAAATGAGTATATCTGGATGATTTTATATGACAAGTTGATGATATATATATGCTATAAATCGC
Source organism: Adineta steineri (assembly GCA_905250115.1). NCBI lineage: Eukaryota > Metazoa > Rotifera > Eurotatoria > Adinetida > Adinetidae > Adineta > Adineta steineri. The sequence continues at coordinate 1,407 of CAJNOI010000810.1, read as the reverse complement.
ATGTTCTTTAATATTAAAGAGAAAACAACGAAAAAGTTAGCCATGAATTTTGATCAAAGCAGTTCTATACAGTCAGTTGACGTTTCATGACGTTTGAAAAAAAAAGAAGTTTAAAAACAAAACAATCTGCTAAGCATTGTATTCTAATATGTTCTTCCAAACAAAAATAAAATTAAACATATAGAATGAGTGTGGATATCTTAATAGAGTTCGAGGTTTTAGAATATGTTTATTGCTTTTCTTGTTTATATATTTTTGCTTAAAGTTACTTTATCGATTAATGAGAATAAACACAACTTCATATCGCAGTTCAATTTGATAAATAAATACAAAACAAAACAAAAAACAATGATAACGTTTTATTTTCACTTTATTTTTGTTCAAATTTTTCTACCATAGTTTCTTCAATCACAATGTACATATAAGTTTCCGTACGATTCAATGTATTTAAATATTGTTTTAAATCAGTTTCATTACCAATTAATTTTGGTCGTGATAATTTTGAATCTAAATTATAATAATTTTCTCCATTGATACTTTTTATTGAAAACCAATGACGACCAGGTTTTGTCCATGAACGTACTAATGGTAAACGATCAAAAAATGGTCGTTCAAGAGGTATATTTAATAGTAAACCCAAACAATCTTTAAAATGAAATATATCCAATGATTCATTAACATCAATAGCACGTAATGTATAACCTTGTTGTTTCAATGCATCAAGTATGATTGTTAAATCATAATTACCTGTAAATAATGTTGAATACTCATTCCAACACCATGATTTATCATATTCATGTACAATTGAATCAAGTTTTTGTTTATTAAAAAGAGGTTTTTGAAAAAGACTATTCAATGAATGTAATGCACATAATTGTAATCGTTGTTTTTCATGATATAAATCCGGTTTGTCATTATTCATCTTAGATATGTAGGTTTATAAAAAGAAATAACAAAGTAAAAATATTACATTATCTAAAAAATTAAATCAAATCTATTCATTCGAATCTGGTTTTAATCTCGATATAGAACAAATAACTTTCGGATCTATTGATTCATTCCTAATCGTTTATTCTTATGAATATAGATTTGTATAAATATTAACTGTAAATCCTTTGGTTGAAATATGTTTTGTAATCTTTAACAAAACGTGATGCATTGAAAAATTAATTGATGATGATGATATATTATAGAAAATTAAAAACAACGAATAGAAATTGTCTATATTTCAATTGATAGACGACTACTGTCATCTATCTACATACACTTTTTTTGACGTAATTTTTTCTTTTCTCTATTTCTCGTTTTTTTATGCTTCAAAAATCCTGCTTGGCGCAAAAAAAAAAGATAAAATCTGTCTGTTTTTGATCTACCGTCTTTCTTTCCATTCTAGACTGACGGATTTCT
>CAJNOI010000809.1:13177-25668 GCA_905250115.1 Adineta steineri | reverse complement strand
TAGAAAATGTGTGTGTTGTATATACTTTGTTGAAGAATGAAAAAAAAGGCATAAGCATCGATACACCTGTCGAAACGTTGTACATTTAAAAGTAAAACGTGCAATGATGCATCAGACGCTTATTGTCAACAAGAAATAGATATTTATATACATATTTTGAGGAGAAAGAGAAAAGAATATTACAGTAATCGATGCAACGTATATTGACGATCACATTAAAAAAAACGTCTATACCTACATACTAGTTTACTTTATTTTTTGTGTGATTCGTAAAAAATTTTCAAAGTGAGTAGATATTTGTTTAATAATTTTTATAGAATATATATATTCAGATATATGATTTTTGCCACAAAACCATTATAGCAATAATTTTAATTGCTAACGTTAATGATATATGTAATGATGAAAGTACTGATTTAGAACTTTATCAATAAGAAAATAGTTTCATCATTGATTATTTCTATGCGTGTTCTCTATCTAAACGATAGTTACAGACAGAATGATAAAAAATGATAGATTAATTTGAATACATCGATTTTTGTTATCTATTTTACACAGTGAACTACAATATTAGATATACGTGTTAGATAAACGATGACTGGAAGATATACATATATGATATTTTGATAAACAAAAAATTATTTTTCGTACTGACGTTTAATATCTACCTGCATAAGAATAGCAAATATCCCAGTCATCATTCATTTGTTTTTAAACACTATTCAAAAACATACTGTATTGTAAACAGAGATGTGCAATGCACGGATTATGCCTCGCAGAGCAGCAAATTTTTAGAATTAATCAGGACGACGGGGTAAAGGGTACAGGTCCGAATTCGTCCATCACCTGGCGTAAAATCATGCAAAACTATTGTTAGCTGTCGTTTTTCTATGAATTCAAACTGAAAAACAATAGTCATCCCATCCCATGGGATATGTCGCACTGTAACAAAACTGTATTGAAAAAAATTTAGTTCTGCAATATGGTTTATTAAATTAAATAATCATTTTCATTTATGACACATTCTTTCTGATAATCTATTTTAATAAATATAAAATAAAAGTTACTTCAATACTTTTCACTATACAATAGTACTTTCTCAAAATAGAAAAAAAATAAGAAAATATAAAACGACAATACTGTTATCAACAGGTCATAGAATTAGGGAGAGAAGCGGAGGAATTTTTCCCCGCTTAATTTTTTGTTCTGTTATATTTTTTATTGACTGCTTTTTGATACTCTTTATAGCACTAATTTAAAAGATTTACGCAAAAGAGAAAAAGAAATTTTGAAGATTTGACTAAAGTCAACTGTTTTTTTGTGTAGAAAAAGGCTTTCACCATAGTTTTCAAGGAAAATTAACTGTTTTCTTGCAAAGAGGAAACTTTCTATGATCTGTAGATTATTTCACTCTGATTTCTCACCCCTCCCCCCTAATAAAATCGAACGAAAGCTCAGGTTATCAACAAAAAAAAATAAGTAATCATATACATAATTACAGAAATATAAACTAAAGCCAACGACAATGAAATACTTTATAATACTGATCTAAAAACATTTAGATTGTTTTTCTGTTTTTCTAATTTTATCAGTCCTTTATTTATTTGTTTGATAATGTTTAAAGTAAGAATTATTAACCAATACAGAGAAGCGACGAATATATTACTTATGTCTACCGATTGTCGAATATGACCTCTATGCAGAATAATATTTTTCTTACAAAAAAGCAATCACACGTCCCATCCCATCCCATGACGACCTCTGTTTCTGATATAATCCGATCCGGAATTCAGATGTCATATTCCTACAAAATCCGGCTAGATCTATTGCGAAATCTAATATTTTACAATTTTTCTTAAAAGAAAGATCCGACGAAACCCAAGTCGAATTCGACTGATTTTCTGGAGTAATTCGCTATAGAATTCGAACTTTTCGGAGGATCCTGTGACAGGATTGAATCGTCTGAGTATCGTAAGCAATCTAACTTAAGGACATGACTAGTTTTTTACTGCGATTTTTATCGATTTTGTATGTTCTTACTTCATTCAGATCTTGAAACTCAGTCTGTCGATTATCCATCTTGAAATACTATTAGCTCAACACCGATATTAATCTTGTTATATCCACTGTCATCATTTGTGGATTATTCTACAAACTCCTTGCGTAATAATTAAGTCCGGTTTTCGCAATGACTCAACCAGCTCAGCCAATTCGAATTATTGTACAACCCAAGGCACTCTATCGTGAACGATATGGCAGCGAACAAAATAAAACTGGAAAGCAAGTTCAACGTTATATTCGTGCTGAAGAAAACCAGCTGAAACTCGAATATCCAACTATCGAGGTGAAAAAATAAGCAATATTAATGTGGTTTTTGATTATTACAGAGAAGACTCAGAATTTCCTTCTGAAATTCTATTATCATTTCTTCAGAGTCTTGCGGGGCAGTCTCGAATATTTTTTGGATTAGAAACTGTTATCTGGGCAATAAGAAAAATTACGGGATGAGATAGACGAGATTTGTAACAAAACGTAATAGAAAGTTGTTCGAAATCCTTATTTAACTGTGACTTTTCTCATTCTTATTTCGAAACAAATGTATATTGCTAAAACACAGACAAATATTTTATTGTTTTATTTAATTAGATACTAGAAGAGTGGCGTAATATCACTCTACCTGTATACATTCGCGTGACTTCTGTCACTGTGCCGAATGATAATGAATCTACCGTTTGTGTGCATCCATATCCAGTTGATACTGATGATCTCAACGTTCAAAAAGATCCTGCTAACAATGCCGTATACTTTCCCATCACAAACGTCGATTTCATGAGCGGCCGAAAAAGGTACCAAAAACTGACACAAGTACTTCGTTATTTTTTTATTTTGATTTATTCTTCAGTTTGCTCCTTACGCGCAAAAAATTGGTACAAAGTGGACTGAAATTACATGGTCCTCTGCGAATTTTTGGCTCTGGTAAGAGAATAATAATTTTAACAAAACTATTTTTTCTTTTCATTTGAAAGATCAAAGACATATTCTTGGTATCGTGAAGAAATCCCGCAGCAAACAGCTGATTGAAACGTATAAATTGTGGAAATCGCAACTTGTTTTTTCTCTAGCTGAACACGTCGGCAATGATGTATTTAATCTATTCACTGACTCTTCGGTATCATCACAGGTAATGTCCGACGAAACCAATCGACAACATAGTAAGTGTATAAAAACAGCTGTTTTTATAGCATTGGTATTTTCTATTTTCCTTTTCCAATGAAGATACTGCTGTTCCAGTCGTCACACCCAGCAATCATGATGAAAAAGGGGGCAGATGTGCACCAAAAAAGGGTGACTGGAAAGGTGGTGAGACGGTTATGATGGTGTTTAATAAACTGAATCGAAGAAACTGTAATTTCTGTTTTCATTTTTGTTCAATATTTTTTTCTGTTTTTCTTGAAGCACTTTGCGTATATTTTGATTATGTGGAATTGAACCAGAAAAAGAATATTCAATACGAACTGATTGATACAAAGACGATTACCTTTCAGACACCGCCATGTTTGATGGACCCAAATGGACAAGATCGAACGGTCTCAATCGTTGCTAAGCAGGATGAAAAGATCATTGCAAAATTCAATTTTCTCTATCTGAAACGTAAGTGTACTACTCGTATTCGAACTAAACTCATTTTTCTTGTCTAGCAAGCATCCTGCCGACAACGAACATGTGCAGGTGGAGTAAATTATGTACGTCATCCGATTTGGTCTGTTCAACGACGAGCAACAAACGACTTCGTTCGAATTTGGAAGATTCGCTTGCAGACTAAAAACTTTATCTGGAGTAACTGTCTAATTCAAGCGGCAATTTACTATAATAAAATATATGTATTAACCGTAGACTTTGCTTAGGTGTATTGTGTATTGTTTAAAGAGATGTGTCACAAAACGTGAAAAAATTCTCTCCAGCGAACATGGAAAAAATCTTTTTGAAGCTTCTTACATATAGAGAGTTTCGTAGGAAACCTACTATGGGCGAGGTCCGACAAGGGTTGCGTAGCAAGGGGTTTCGCTAATGCCTATTTATTAGCTTATCGAACTAACTAAACTATTAAATTCTCTTATCTATTTAACGAACGAATCAATCAAAAGTTTCAGACAAAATGTTCGTTTATTTTTGGCTTAAGGGTGTGGGTATAGATCTTTGATATATGTGTCACTCATCCACACCTACCAACCTATACTTACATCAAAATTATTCAAAAATATCTAAAGAAAACGACGAAACAGTTGTCATGTTTTTTAATTTAAAAAATTCGTTTTAGTTTATTAATTGAATATTACTAATGCTCAAGGTCGATCAGAATGATATGGTTTAAAGCATAAGAAGAATAATAAAATTATTAATCATTAAAATACATTAGCATCTCTACGTTATTGAATATTTCAGACATATCAATAATATTTGATGATAAAACATTTTGTTTTTCTTCATTTTAATGACAACTATGTTGTATTGAAAGCAATAGAAAATACATACAGATAACTTGTACAGATCATGAATCATGTATTTATCCAGATAATCTTCATGTCACACATAAACTTTGTTTATATAATTAGTTTCATGAAAATAAGATAAATCCATATGATTGCTAAAATCTACGTTAATTTTGATATATACAGTTTGATATCGAGACAATCATTGTAATTATAGCAGTACTCTTATGAATGTCATACATCTCTAAATATTTAATTAAAACAAATCACAGAAGTCGCTATAAAAATATTCATAAAAATAATGACGATTTATTCACCTACGATAATCTAACTATAAACACTTGGAAGTTCATTTACAAAGGTATGATGTAGAAATGTGATTTACTTGTAATTAATTTACTCGTCATACATACTGTTTAATCCTAATATTTTTCTTTTCAATTTCTATTTACAAAGTATGAAAAACATTTTATAATTTCTTTTATTTCATTCAAAATAGTTTCAATCTGAAAAATTTACAAAATAAATTATTTAACTAAATATCATATCTTGATGTTTATCAAGATCAATAATATCTTCTTCTTCTTTTTACTGTTGAAAAAGTGCATATGTTTCTTCCTTGTCATTGTTTTATATGTGGTGAAAGACTTTCAATTAATTCTCGATGTTCTTCATTAGAATTTTGATCAATTGAGGATGATAATGATGGTAATTGTTCAATAACATTATTTGCAAGTATTTGTCGACATACAGGATTTTCAATATCATTGCGAATATCACGTTGAATATAAAATCGATTTTTTTAGGTTTTTTATTATGATAAAAATGATGACAATTCGTTTTTATTATATCATTTCGATTACTTATTAACATTAAACATATAGCACCAGCTTTCTGTGGAAGTTCATAAACAAATAATTCCGAACGTGTTGATTCGATGCATTCATAAAGTACACAAGAACCAATATTTGATTCAAGACAAGAATATCTTAAAGAATTTAATCCATTGATTTGTTCATCTATTAAACCACGAGGACGGCAAAGAGTTATTTTTAGTGAATTTAAATTTGGATATGTTGATGGAAGTTCTGCAATGAATGTTGTACACAATAAACGTTTATCACGATCTAAATCATTTTCATCTCCATTAGAATAGATTGTTACATTTAAAGAAATTGGATTATCATGATTTATAATCAAGTCATCCAAATAAATGGATATTAATATATTTAATTCTTCATCTCTATATTCTTGAGTAAGAATCTGAATATATTTTTGTCATATACATATTCTTTTTTACCCATATTATCATGATTGAAGTTATTTTAAGTGAGCAATGAGAAGAAAAGCGCTAGTAGTATTCAATTAAATATACTTATAATAAAATAAATAGTTTTTTATCCAATCAATATCATTATGATATTGTTTACTAATCTATTCTTTATTTGTAATTAATCGATTTTTGTATTGTTATAATACTCTATACTATAATTGTGATAATGAGTATTGAATAAAATATTTATTTAGAACTTTAAAAAAGAAATCTAGGATATTATTATAATATAAAGATTTAGAATAGGAAAAAGCAGACAAGAATGTGATATTTCTTTTACTTATGTTTCTGTATAGAATCAAATAATACATTTGTTTTATTCATGAATCCTCTAGATATTTCAAAACGTTAGTTGTTTTACGCATTGAAATATAGAATTACAGTGTAATCTTTTCATTCAAAAGACATAGTACTGATAGGAATATTATTAATTGATCTTCCATCAAAATTTTAGCAATTACTTTAGATTTTTTTCGCATATCGAACAGCTTTTTTTAAATATTCAGTCTTTTAACACAAGTTTTCCGACGTCAAGCATTAGTAATGATGCCTCGTCGTCATGGAAGTGCACTTTATACTTCTGGTTTTCAAAGAATTTACTATAATAATTTTTTTTAATGTTTAGATCATTTGTTCAGATACTTGCAGGCTTACGTGCTACAGCATAAACTAATTTTCTATGGACAATATTTTTTAAAGATCAATAATTAACTGGCAAACTTCTATCATCATGTAATATACTTATTAATGGTGATGAGATTATTGGTCAGTCAGCTGCATATCATCTAAGTGCATTCAATGTTTAAAATATTGTACTCATCAAAAAAGCAAAGTAATGAAAATATTTTATATTTTATTGAATTCATTTGTATTGAAACAGATTAGCATCGGGTTCAACATGGCAAATTTCTGGTCAAATATCTCATTTACAAAATATCAAAGAGAATTATATGAACGAGTACATAAAGAAGAACATGGTATTGGTAATATTTAAAATTTTTCTTTTATATTATGATTTATATTCGACAGGTTTTATAGAAAAAGGAAGTTTATGGGTAGCTCAAACATCCGATCGTCTTCACACACTTAAACGTCAATATTCTATTACAAAACCGTTAGGGATCGACTGTGAAATATAAAGTCATGAAAAACCAAGAGAAAAAGTACCACTTATAAATCCATATGAAATTTGCGTATTAAATAAATTTCTATAATATATATATTTTATTTAATGACATGTATCTAAATGGTGGTCTTTGACTGCCTAATGATTTTATGGTTGATCCCGTACCATTAGCTTTAACATTTGCTCAAGAAATTCTTACAGAAAAACAACGTACTGGACAATCTCATCGTATAACTGGTGCTGTAACATCAAAAGGTCATATTAAATGTGATGTATTTTTTTTCTATATGAAAATAATTAACTACTTATTTATATTTTAAGTGAGTACGAGAACTTGGATTTCAAACTTCACCAAGTGTACGAATTCCTATTCAAGCATGTGGTAAATTTATAAATTGAATTCTATTTCGAAAATTATCTAATAAGATTATTATACAGAATATATGTTTAAAAACTAAACCAATTCAGTTCATAATCCTGAAGAACGCTTTTATATTCAACCATTAGCTAATCACAGTGTATTAATTGGTAGTTTTCTACGTCAATCAAAACCTATTTTTTCAAATGGTGTTCCAGATACATTTCATTTTTCACTTCCAGCCGATAAATATAATGATTTTCGTAGGTTATCATCATTTTATTCATCGTATATTTATACTTATTTTCTAGATTGAATCTTACGTAATACTTTCAAACGATTTCCTATTCCAGCTAAAAGCGAATATGAAACATTAAGTACCGGCACTGATAGTTTTACACCAGATGACCAATTAATAATGAATGAATCAGCTGAAGTTAGTTGTTTATTTAATGAATAGAAATATTTTATAAAATAACGAAATCTTTAGATTGATAATTATTTCGTTGCATCCGGTTCTAATGGACATGGTATAGCACTTGCTAGTGGTGTTGGGAAATATACAGCTGAATTAATATATTATGAAAATACAAATTTAAGTACATCGCCTATTGATCTATGATGTTTCATATGTTTACATACAAATAAACGATTTTCTCAAGATCATTTACGAGAGATACCAGGTAAAACTTGAGATATGTTCTTGTTTTTATTATGTTAATTTATAATAGGAAAACAATATTCACTGAAGTATCCAACTTATAACGAAGTACTTGGTTACGAATGGCCACTATTTTTTAAACCAGATGAAACAGGAAAAAGTATTTTGAAACTAAAAGGAAATATTTTTTTTAATTTCTTTTTTTTTTGTAATACAGAAGCTTTTGAAGATTTAAGTAAACAAGGTATACTTGGTAAAGCACGATGATTTAATACAGTTAAAAAAGAATATCATTCAATCATTTTAGGAAATTGATGTTAGTTTTGTTAATCACATGTATGCAATGCGATTAACACATACTGGTGAAGATGGTTTTATGCTTTATATTTCATCAGAAGTAAAATATATTTTATATTTGTTGTTGATTATTTTCCTTTTCTAGTATGCTTTATGTGTATACGATATGTTAATGAAACAAGGTAAAGATTATGGAGTAATCAATGCTAGGTAATAATGATAATTTTGATAAATTCTTATTTATATATATTAATTTAGATACTTTACTCAATGTACTCTTCGAACTGAACGTATGTACCCATTATGGGGACATGATATCGATAAGAAAACAACACCATTTCATTTAAATAGAGAATATCATATATCATTTAATGTAAAAATAAAATCTAATTAAGTCAAGTTTGTTATTCTACAAATAAATATAATTTTAGAAAATTTTATCAGTATAGAAGCTTTATTAAAACAACGACAACATGATATACAAAAACGATTCGTTCAATTTCTTCTTGAAGATCATAATCTTGATTCAGATCCATGGTTATTGAAATACTAAGTGGTGAACCTATTTATCGTAATGGTGAATTTTGTGGATTTGTTACTTCTACAGTATATGGTTTTACGTTTGAAAAACTAGTATAAAATACGAAAAAATAATCTGTAATTTTCATGTATACATATTTTTTATAGGTCTGGTTAGGATTTCTTCATGCACCTTCTTCAAAAAAGATCACTGTTAATTATATTCGTGGATCTACATATGAAATTAATATAGCAACTAAACGATTTAAAGCACATTCTAATGTTTATCAACCGACTGAAATGGGCCCTACAGTTCTACTATATACAAATTAATTTTTAAATAATGTATCTCGTTAAATCTCAATGAACAGTCAAAATGTATCAATACTTTAACAACTTTATTTTTTTTAATTTTCTCATCAAAAAATTTGTAGGAAGTGTGTTTTTAATATATATCCTATTATTGAATAAATATGAATCTTTGTGGATTATCTTTTATAAATATATAGAATGCAAAGTTATTGAGGATGCGAGAGTGTGAAATGCGTTAAGATGTTGACATGCCAGCTACACCTTTCTATATCAGATACATTTTTTTGTTTCATTTATGATAATATATGATACAAAAAAGAGGCAAATATGTGCGTTTGCTTGTTTGTTATGTAGCCACACATCATTACGTTTTACCTTTTCTGGTAACTTAACAGAATATGAAATATTCTGCCATTACATCGATTTTTACTCATTGATTTTGAGTATTATATTTTTATCAATCTTAAAAATTAAACTCATATAATAAAATCTACTCCAAATATTCAATTCTATTCCGTTACACTAATTACATGCAGCTATTTCTGATTTTACTCATCAGCCGAAATCACTTACAAAATCAAGTTATAAGCTCATAAAAGCCGATATTATAATACTTAATAACTAGCACAAAAGAAAAATATTGTCACACTTTTTCATAGCTGATATAACTCCTTAAAAAAATGTATATATTTTTCCATAAAAGCATTTTTGTATATCATACCTTGCGTCCTCTACATCTTACAGTTATTATTCGTTATTCAAAAACGCCTTTCAACTAAAAACTTACATCCTCTACAAATTATAGCAATCACTTTTAGTTTACTTTAAAATAGAATAAAATCTCATTTAATATTCACAAAAATTAAATTCCCACGTATAGTCTCATTTATCAAAATTTTCTTAGAAAATAATTATAAAATTGAAAATATTTATTCAAAAACTACACACAACTTAATTTCACGGTCAATAAAATAATTGAACTCAATTTATCTATTTAAAGTTCATCTCTTTTAAGTTCGCAAAAGCGAAGTAGACAGGTGGCGAATTCCCATTGGTAAGTGCACAACTACAATTATTAAGTACGAAATCCCATTGATAGGCGGGGAATTCCCACTGGTGAGTCAAAATTACGATTATTAAGTAAAAATATCCGATTTATGAGTAAAAAATCCTATTGTTAAGTGGTGAGTCACCAAAGGTAAAGTGCAAAAATATGATTTTTAAGTAGACATATCCGATTTATGAGTAAAAAATCCCTTTGTTTACTGGGCAAAGTGCAAAAATATGATTTTTAAGTAAAAATATCCGATTATTAAGTACGAAATCCACTCGCTATCGATGAGATATAAAAGGACGTGCGCGTCGATGTAAAAACATACCAATTTCATCTTGTGCATATTTACACAATACTCTCTTCTCAACGTCCAGCTACAATAAACAACTATGCAGGTTAGTCAACAAATCTTTTTAATTGGATTCTTGGTTTTGGTAGCAATAAGTTACATGGCGATGGCACATGAGGCAGATAGCAAATCTTTACTTCGCCATTTGATCAATAAACGTACGCGCTGTTTATTTTCAACGACGTTTTTCTTCTAAGCACAGCACACATACCCGATATAATACACCCCCCAATTTTCGAATACAACCCTTAATGCAAAAGTCACTTATCATGTAATACCGATCGATCTCACTAACTTCAAACATCCTCTTCGCAATGAGCCAAGCTTTCGCACAAAACCTTAGTATGTATTATTCCTTTGTCTTGTATTCCTCCATCATCTAATGAACACCAAATATTTGCTTTGAACTAAACAACATATTTGAAGACAATCTTGGTATGAATCATTCATATGCTATATATTCCTTCATCGTGTACCAAGTTCGAAATTTTTCTCTTACACTAAACAAAATACTTGCGCATCATCTTAATAATAAATAATAAATTATCGTGTGTCTCTCAAGTATTTAATGATCACAAAATCTGTGCTTTCGAATGGAGAATATAGCCGAATATAATTCTGGTATGAACTATTCATTTCGCACGCGCTTCTTCTCCAACTAATAAACTCGACACTTTGATCTCGAAATAAACTATATCGTCGAATACACTCTTGGTTTATATTATTGGACTGTCGCGCGTTCCTCCATCGTCAAATGATTTCGAAACTTTTGCGTCAAACTGAAGAAAGTATTCGAATAAAATCTTTCTTCGAATTATTCATTTTTCTTTTTTCCTCACTATGTGATGAAGTCGAAGTCTTTCCTTCAAACTGAGTGCAGTATTTTAATAAAGTCTTAATAGGAGTTATTAATTTGTCATGTGTTCCTCAACCAATGAATAAAGCCGAAATATTTGTATGCAACCGACGAAAATAGGGAAACTGCATCTTAATGGTTTGAATTGTCGATTAGTTGTCTGTTTTTACACAATGTGATCGAGTCGAAATCTTTCCTTTGAAAATAACAAAAGATTTGAATAGAATCTTGGTGGTAATTAATCACTCGTGGTAAAGCACTTCACCACAGAATGAACTCGAAACTTCTGCCTCGAACTTAACGAAATATTTGACTAGGGTCTTCTTGTCAATTGTTGATTTCTCATGTGTTTTCCCACCATGTAGTTAAGTCAACATCTGTGCTTCGGAATGAACAGAAATATTTGAATACAATGTTGGTAATGTATGCTGTCGATTTGTTGTTTATTTCACCATCATATAGCATCCTCAAAATCCTTCCTTCTAACTGAACAAAATATTCGGATAGAATATTGGTATGAATTATTGATTTGTCGTGTGTTGCTCCAACATGTATTGAGCTCGAAATCGTTGCGTCGAACTACACAAAACATTTGAATAAAATCTTAATATAAATTGTCGGTATGTCGTGTGTTTTTCTGTACTATGTAATGCAGTTTATGTCTTTGTTTCGACGTGAACAAAACATTTGAATAACATTTTACTATGAATCTTTGATTTCTCGTGTGTTTTTCAACATACTTATGAGGTCAAACTGTTTGCTTCAAACTAAAAAAAATATATGAATAGCATCTTCTTATCATTTATTGATTTCTCATGTGTTCAGCTGCTATGTAATTAAGTCAGCATGTGTGCTTCAGAATAAACTAAAATATTTGAATAGAATGTTCTTACGAATCATTCATTTGTTGTATGTGCCTCCACCATGCAACGAACTCGAAATCTTTGCTTTGAACTAAGCAAAACAATTCGAATAAACTCTTAATATAAGCTATCGATTTATTGTTTATTTCACCATCAGATAGTGTCATCAAAATCCTTCCTTCTAACTGAACAAAATATTCGGATAGAATATTGGTACGAATTATTAATTTGTCGTGTGTTGCTCCAACATGTATTGAGCTCGAAATCGTTGCG